>CM035162.1:67647798-67893046 GCA_020205615.1 Panax quinquefolius
ATGGATAATTTATTGGTGCGTAATCTTAATGAATACACAATTATCTTTGGTAGTAGTGCATGGATAATTAGTGGTCGTAATCTTAATGAATATCCTTGGCACGTAGTGCGGGGATGATTCGATGATATGGATTAATTATTGAAATGAGTCTCGTGAATGAAATATTAATTCATGGATGTGGTAAAAGTCATCTTTAGTAGTAGTGCATTGATAGACTTGGTATGATTATGACCGCGGTTATTCGGGTATAATCATGATGTAATTGAAAACACGAATATCCTTTGCGATGAGTCATGGTTAATTCATTAGTGGTAATCTTATTAAGCTAAGTCTCGATATTATTGGTTTCTGAGTTATATATCTTTTGGCTTATAGTGCAAAGATGAATTGTTAATGAATAACTTTGGCCCGGATTGCAAAATGAATTTAATGTTTTCAATGATAAAGGTATGTGAGACCCAGTTTTATCGATAAAGATTTAAATTTTGTCAAAATAATTTTTTAATATTATGGTGTGAATTTGAGATAATATTATAGTTGTGGGTAGTATTTATAAATTTTGCAAAGTATCTGAAGTGGTTATATTATATTAGATTGGTGGGGGAATATTAGGTTTAGCGAGGAATATTAAATGCAATGACTCAATCATTGGTGGACCTAGCAGAAATTATTGTCGGATTGAAAAGCGACAAAAATATTTTATTGAAATAACGGCGGAAGTTTTGGTAGTTCTCTTGTTGAACTACTTTCATTAGTAAAAATGCGATGTCGTGTGGTTGCATAGTAGCACACGGTATTGATTATTGATGCTTATGTGAGAAGTCACTCGGTTTGATTCCATTATTGTCGATTAATAATATGAATTATTATAGCGATAATGGCGTTTTGTTTTATTAAATATTATTAGCGTAATAAAAGCGAAACATCTTTATATAAAATAGAATACTTTATTAAAGTTATTACATAAATAGAATATATTATATTTTATTATGCATAGTGTTGCGTAGTATTTTTGCATAGTGTTTTGCATAGTATTGCATAGTGTTTGCATAGTAAAATGTTTTTATATAAATAGAATATATTATATTTTATTTAAAAGATTTTTCTTTAAATATGGATAGTCAGTTAAAAATAAATCAATCACGGACCGTTCATGGATTAATTCTTATGCATTCCATTTTCCTATAAATAGAAGCTCGTTCCTTCATTATTTTCTTACGAATTCATTGAAACTACAGAGAGAAATTATAGAGAAAGCTATAGAGAAAATTATAGAAAGAAGAAGAGTATTACTTTACTTCTTACTTCTTTTACGGTATTCGGTTCTTTTCACGGTGAGGGTGTTATTCTTTCTTCTTGAAGAAACTTACATTATTCCATTCATTTATTATTACATTGGAATAACTTTTGTAAAAGTGGCATACCTATACATAACTTTGTATATCTGTGGCATACCTATACTTGGTGAAATCCTTATGTTATTCCATTGCTTATTATTACATTGGAATAACTTTGTGTCTGTGATTTACCCTATACTTGGTGACATTCTTTTATTATTACATTGGAACATCACATGCATGTGTTTTTACACGGACTGGTTCCGTCTTTATTATTACATTTGGAATATCTATCATGTGTGTTTTACAGGACACAGTTCCATCTTTATTATTACTGTTGGAATATCCTGTACGTGTGTTTTTCAGGATGCAGTTCCATCTTTATTATTATTATTGGATTATCACATGTTGTGAATTTCACACGACACAGTTCAGATTATTATTATTACATTGGAATAACACATACATCTCAATCTGCATGCATGGTGATTTCTTTTGTTATTCCATTCTTTATTATACTCGGTTGGTTAAAACTTTGACTTCTATACTCCATGAAATTAGTAGAATATCCTTGATATTTGCGTTTCATCGATATCTTTCATGGAAATATTCTTGATCATTCTTGAATTTTACTCTACGAAAGCGATGATCATGTTGACAATTTGGGCGTTAATAATTCATGGATTAAATAATTCTTGAACTTGTTTTATTGAATTATTATGTCATTGTCATCATCCTCATGTTATATTATGTTATCTTTGGCTTACGTGCGTAGATGAACTTAGTATGATTATGACCGAGGGATCATTCGGTATAATCATGACTTGATATAAATGATGTGACAAAAGTCCTCGATGGCTTTAATCATGCGATGATGGATAGTTTTTGGTATGATTATGACGAGGGTGATTCGGTATAGTCATGACCATTGATAATTTGATGAAAATCCTTGGCCAGTAATGCGAGGATGATTAGATGTGGTGGTTTATTTATTAAAATTTGAGTCTCGGCGATAAAAATTGATGAAAACCTTTTAAAACCTAAAAGATAGTAGACTTTATTCTCTCTTTGACTCTTTTAATGGATTGCTTATTCATTGCTGCAGTTAAAGCTGGTTATACTATTGTATTTTATCGGTTTAACAACTTTGAAGGCTAATGATAATTTATTACGCATTATCTTAGTCATAATATTTCTTCTTGGGCTAGTTGAGCTCACCCTTTCTTTCACTTTATTCTCTTGAAATGAGAACATAAATTTGGAGACGAGTCGGGGAGCGAAGTAATGGTCGGAGGATAGCATTAGTAGTCCTCACTATTACGTGAAATAGTGTGATAATAGTTGTAATGAGGACTCCTTTTGAGTTTGTATAATATCTAGTAGACAATATTTGTATTCAAACTCACGGTTTATGTCGTATTATTACCAGCAGATTATATTAGTAAGTTGTATTTGAATTTATGTACCATGTAAGTGGCGACCCAAGATGGGTGGCGTATACCTAATTTTAGAGGCGTCACGGTTGGTATCGAGCCGTAAGTGTGAAGAGCCCGAGCCTCTCATTTGGTGACTTCACATTGATGGGGAATGCAAAGCGGACTCTCCGTGGGGGCCTTGATCTTTCGGTGGCAAGCTAATAGTACCAATGTGAGGTCTTGACACAAGTTGGTGTCGAGTCACGATTAAGTATCGAGCTTAGGGATATGATCCACAGCTAAGATGTGAGATAAGAACTAGGAGGGAGGCAGGGGAATTCCTTGCTAGTATGACCTACCTAAGTTTATTTGGTATTTGATTGGTCGGTCGAATATAGGATAATTTGTTAAATGTCAATTAACCCTTGTTTTGTGGCGGTGTTTGAGAATGGCATCTGAAAATCTTTGAGATAAGCAATGAAGCACATGAGAGTGTTGATTCGACTCAAACAAAAGGTAACGACCAACAACACGATAATAATCATCTTTGGTGGCAGCGGCAATTTATCGAAACAATGATAACCATCGTGGGGAAATTATCATGCTAAGAATGGTAACCACTTGATTGGTAATCATGGCAAAGATAATAGAAGTGGAAATTTCAAGAAGAAGGTCATTTAGCTCGATTTTGTATGTATAGTGAAGTCAAGTCCAAATTTGGGATAGTGGCACAAAAGGCGGATCTGACAAAAACAAAATCGGTTGGTTTCGGGAAGAAGCGTTTTTCGTGACTTCTCAAAAAGTGGGTAACCCGAGCGAAGTTAGCACGGGTTAGTTAATTATAAATTCTTGCGAAGTCTATACCTTATTAGATCTGGTTCTACCCATTCTTTTATCTCTCTTGCTTGCGTTCAGCGTTTAAATTTGACTCAGGAGAATTAGACTTTGATTTATCTATTGAAACTTCGTTGGGAGAAACCGTTACCTCCAATTTTTTATTAATCTTGTTGTTTCAAATAAACACTTTCACGTTACACATCTATCTTATCTCTTTGAAAATACTTGCCTTTGAGGTAATTTTTGAAAGCGATTGATTAACTACTCATTATTCTTTTTGTAAGGTTGTTAGCTTTCATATTCTAACCAACTTTGTTATCTGAATTCAAAGTAACCAAATCCTAAAGTTAATCAACTTGTTATATCAAGCCATAAGTAAAAGCCCGATCCTTTCGTTGTTGACTTCCTTGTGTGGAATGCACCGAAAGCGGACTTTTACTGTGGCGACGTCGTCGTGAATGAAGATGGCAAGTTGATAGGTATCATTGTGAGTCTTATCTGAGGTTAAGGGATAGAAGTCACGATTGGTATCAATGTGACGTCTATCCAAGTCTTGGATAGAGTAATGAGATTTGAATGATATTTCTATCATTAATAAATTTCTTAGCGTATTCTTGAAGACTTCCTAGCCTACCCTAGAGCGTGAAATCGAATTTTGTATTGACCCCAGTACAAAACCCATTTCTTAAACCCTCAAATATTTCTTCAACTAAAATGAACAGTTTACGTGGTTTATGATGAAAGTCATAATAAAAGCATTGGAATAATGAAAATCATGGGTATATGAAGTATTAGTAAGTTTTATGATGAGTTATGTTGGTTGGTATGTGAAAACATGAAAGTTTCTTAGAAATCACAAAGAGTTGAAAATCAGATTTTAGTGAAAAACGTAACATGAAATTCAATTGACCATATCTCCTATTATATTTTGAATTTTTGAATGTGGTCAAGTCCTAGAGTTAGATCTATGAGTTACCTAACTAATCCAAGTGGAATTACTGGAAAAGGTGTTGTAGATTTTTGTGTGGACTGATTTTAGCAAAGGAGGCCAAAGCTGTAAATTTCAAAAATGCTACTGCCCAGAAACTTTAAGGGGCTGTTTCGGCCACTTAAATTATGAGAAAAATTCTGGCCTTTTGGGACATGAAGGTATATGGTATAAAGTATCTCCTGTCCAAAAATGAGCTCATTACGACTTAAAATGAGCAAGTTATGACTATTTCAATATTTAGGTTTTCAAAAAAAACGCTATAACCGGAGTTCTATAACTCAGATGACCATGAAATTTAAACTAGAAGCTCACGTTAACATGTGTAAGGTCCTGCCAAGATTTGGGAATTTTGGAGTTAAACTTGAGGTAGCTAATTTCTTAAGGAATTAATTAGAAATTGATTTTTGAAAAATAGTAAATGAATTTTAAAAATTCCGAGAAAATATATTTTCATTATGGGACTATATTATGCTAAATCCCAGAAAAGAAATATTTTGGGACTGATTTGGTATTTTCATGAAAATAGTTTAATTCTGAACATATGAGTTAAATATGTTATGTGAAGTAACAAGTTGAAAATAGGATTTTATGGCTAGAGAATCCTATATAGAGTATATACATATTTTTTGATGAGGATTTGATAATTGGTGATGATATCTTATGAGTATGACATTTTGAATGATTAAATGCATTATATGGTAAAAGCGTAAACAATTAAGATAAATTGTTTATAAATTTAAGAAGTGATTAAAATATTGTTATAATATTAATGATATTAGATTATGAGATTATTAAGTGATTGATAACATGGGGATATTCTTGAATCTGGATAAATTATATTATAAATGTTTAATATTTATCCTTTATCTCATTTGATTGATTCTTTATATCATTATCCTCGTGCTTATATTATGTTGAAAGTCATTACGTGGCACATAGTGCATAGATGGACTTGGTATGATTATGACCGAGGATTGTTCGGTATAATCATAGCAGTAATTGAAAACACAATTATCTTTGGTAGTAGTGCATGGATAATTTGTGGTAAATGATACTAATGAATACACAATTATCTTTGGTAGTAGTGCGTGGATAATTTATGGTCGTGATATAATGAATACACAATTATCTTTGGTAGTAGTGCATGGATAATTTGTGGTCGTGATACTAATGAATACACAATTATCTTTGGTAGTAGTGCATGGATAATTTGTGGACGTGATACTAATGAATACACAATTATCTTTGGTAGTAGTGCATGGATAATTTGTGGTCGTGATACTTAATGAATACACAATTATCTTTGGTAGTAGTGCATGGATAATTTGTGGTCGTAAGTGATCTTAATGAATACACAATTATCTTTGGTAGTAGTGCATGGATAATTGTGGTCGTGATCTTAATGAATACTACGATTATCTTTGGTAGTAGTCATGGATAATTTGTGGTGGTTAATGATTAATGAATACGGATTATCTTTGGTAGTAGTGCATGGATAATTGTGGTGTGATATCTTAATGAATACACAATTATCTTTGGTAGTAGTGCATGGATAATTTATGGTCGTAATTTAATGAATACACAATTATCTTTGGTAGTAGTGCATGGATAATTCGTGGTGCGTGATATTAATGAATATCCTTGGCACGTAGTGCGAGGGGATGATTCGATGATATGGATTAATTATTGGATGAGTCTCGTATGAAATATTAATTCATGGATGTGGTAAAAGTCATCTTTTGGTAGTAGTGCATTGATAGACTTGGTATGATTATGACCACGGATTATTCGGTATAATCATGGCGTAATTGAAAACACGAATATCCTTGCCGATGGTAGTGCATGGATAATTAAGTGGTCGTGATACTATTAAGCTAAGTCTCGATATTATTGGTTTTACTGAGTTGTATATCTTTTGCTTTTGTAGTGCAAAGATGAATTGTTAATGAATATCTTTAGGCGGATTGCAAAAATGAATTTAATGTTTTCAATGATAAAGGTATTCAAGGTATTCTCATCTCTTTATCATACCAGTCGTTACCACTAATTTCGAGGGCGAAATTCCATAAGGAGGGAGATTGTGAGACCCAGTTTTTTATCGATAAAGATTTAAATTTTGTCAAAATAATTTTTAATATTATGGTGTGAATTTGAGATAATATTATAGTTGTGGGTAGTATTTATAAATTTTGCAAAGTATCACAGTGGTTATATTATATTCGATTGGTGGGGAATATTCGGTTTAGCGAGGAATATTAAATGCAATGGCTCAATCATTGGTGGACCCCACAGCGAAATTATTGTCGGATTGAGAAAGCGACAAAAATATTTTATTGAAATAACGGCGGAAGTTTTTCCAAGTAGTTCTTTGTTGAACTACTTTCGGTAGTAAAAAATACGATGTCGTGTGGTTGCGTAGTAGCACGGTATTGATTATTGATGCTTATGTGAAAGTCACTCGGTTTGATTCCATTATTGTCGATTAATAATATGAATTATTATAGCGATAATGGCGTTTTGTTTTATTACGTATTATTAACGTAATAAAAGCGAAACATCTTTATATAAAATAGAATACTTTATTAAAGTTATTACATAAATAGAATATATTATATTTTATTATGCATAGTGTTAGTGTTGCATAGTGTTTTGCATAGTGTTTTTGCATAGTATTGCATAGTGTTTGCATAGTAAAATGTTTTTATATAAATAGAATATATTATATTTTATTTAAAAGATTTTCTTTAAATATGGATGTCAGATTAAAGTAAATCAATCTGGACCGTTCATGGATTAGTTCTTATGCATTCCATTTTCCTATAAATAGAAGCTCATTCCTTCATTATTTTCTTACGAATTCATTGAAACTCTAGAGAGAAAAATTATAGAGAAAGCTATAGAGAAAATTATAGAAAGAAGAAGTATTATTCTTACTTCACTACTTACATATTCGGTTCTTTTTTACGGTGAGGGGTGTTATTCTTTCTTCTTGAAGAGAACTTACATTATTCCATTCACTTATTATTACATTGGAATAACTTTTGTAAAAAGTGGCATACCTATACATAACTTTTATATCTGGGCGTACCTATACTTGGTGAAATCCTTATGTTATTCCATTGCTTATTATTACATTGGAATAACTTTTGTATCTGTGATTTACCTATACTTGGTGACATTCTTCTATTATTACATTGGAACATCACATGCACATGTGTTTTTACAGGACTGGTTCCGATTTTTATTATTACTGTTGGAACATCACATGCATGTGTTTTACAGGACTGGTTAAAATCTTTATCATTCTGTTGGAATATCCTATACATGTGTTTTACAGGATCAGTTCCATCTTTATTATTACATTGGAACATCACAGTCGGTGTGAATTTCACGACTGGTTTCCGTTATTATTATTACATTGGAATAACTTTTATCATCTGATCTGGCGTGCATGGTGATTTCTTTTGTTATTCCATTCTTTATTATACCCAGTTGGTTAAAACTTTGACTTCATACTCCATGAAATTAGTAGAATATCCTTGATATTTGCGTTTCATCGATATCTTTTCATGGAAATATTCTTGATCATTCTTGAATTTTACTCTCTGAAAGCGATATCATGTTGACAATTTGGGCGTTAATAATTCATGGATTAAATAATTCTTGAACTTGTTTTATTGAATTACTATGTCATTGTCATCATCCTCATGTTATATTATGTTATCTTTGGCTTACGTGCATAGATGAACTTAGTATGATTATGACCGAGGATCATTCGGTATAATCATGACTTGATATAAATGATGTGACAAAAGTCCTCGGTGGCTTTTAATGCGGTGATGGATAGTTTTGGTATGATTATGACCGGGGGTGATTCGGTATAGTCGTGACCATTGATAATTTGATGAAAATCCTTGGCCAGTGATACGGGGATGATTAGATGTGGTGGTTTATTATTAAAATTTGAGTCTCGTGATAAAAATTGATGAAAACCTTTTAAAACCTAAAAGATAGTAGACTTTATTCTCTACTTGACTCTTTTAATGGATTGCTTATTCCATTGCGATTAAACCGGTTGTCTATTGTATTTTATCGGTTTAACAACATTTTTGAAGGCTAATGATAATTTATTACGCATTATCTTAGTCATAATATTTCTTCTTGGGCTAGTTTGAGCTCACCCTTTCTTTCAGTATTCTCTCTTGAAATGAGAACATAGGCTGGGACGAGTCGGAGAGCGAAGTAATGGTCGAGGATAGCATTAGTAGTCCTCACTATTACGTGAAATAGTGTGATAATAGTTGTAATGAGGACTCCTTTTGAGTTTGTATAATATCTAGTAGACAAAATTTGTATTCAAACTCACGATTTATGTCGTATTATACCACGGCAGTTATATTAATAAGTTGTATTTGAATTTTGTACCATGTAAGTGGCGACCCAAGATGGGTGGCGTATACCTAATTTTGGGGGCGTCACGGTTGGTATCAAAGCTTGGGATATGATCCACAGCTAAGATGTGAGATAAGAACTAGGAGGAGAGCGGGAAATTCCTTGCTAGTATGACCTACCTAAAGTTTATTTGGTATTTAATTGGTCGGTCGAGTATAGGGATAATATGTTGCATATTTAATTAACCCTTGTTTTGTGACGATGTTTGTATTTAGATGTTGTGAATAGGGCTCGGTTATTGGAGCGCAATAATGAGTCATTTCGACGAAAAGTAACGACCAGCAACAACACGATAATAATCATCTATTGGCGTAATGACCATCGAACAAGATGACCATCGTGGGAGAAATTATCATGCCAAGAATGGTAACCACTTGAATTGGTAATCATAGCGAAGATAATAGAAGTGGAAATTTCAAGAAGAGAAGGTTGTAAGACCCGACTTTTATAAATAAAGATGAATTTTTCTATAAATATTATTTTTGAATATTATGGAATAAATTTGATATAATGTTATAGTTGTGGGTAATATTTATAAATTTTGCAAAGTATGAAGAGTTGTTATAAAATATTAGTTTGGTGGGGAATATTCTTTTTGTTAGGGAATATTAAATCTGATGGCTCAATCATTGGTGGACCCCAGCGAAATTATTGTCGGATTGAAAAGCGACAAAAATATTTTATAAAAATAACGGCGGAGGTGTTACTGATTAAAAGCTGTTGAACTACCCGTTGGTAAAAAATGCGATGTCTGGCGTAGTTGCGTAGTAGCACACGGTATTGATTATTGATGCTTACGTGAGAAGTCACTCGGTTATGCTCAATTATTACTCTCTGATAATTCTTTGCATCATATCTCTTATATTATTGATTCAATTATTGTCATAATATCATCTGTATAATATGTTATAGTATTAAATCAATAATTGAGATGACAAGTTATAAATGATTAATAATTGTTGAAAGATTAAATATGTGTTGATGAAAAAAAATGATTTGTGGTAAGTTTGATTATTTTATGGGGGCTCGTATGTATGTCTAAGAGTCTCTTAAATCGATAGTATTTACCTTAAATCGATAGTAATTACCTTCGTCGATAGTAATTACCCTTGTGAATAGTATTTACCTTCGATAGTAATTACCTAGTACCCTTACCTCGATAGTAATTACCTTACGATAGTAATTACCCTTGTGAATAGTATTTACCTTCGTCGATAGTATTTACCTTCGTTAATAGTAATTACCTTTACGGACGTCGAACCACTTGTCGTTTCACATTCTGATCGAACCACTTGTCGTTTCACATTCTGAGCGTCGAACCACTTTTCTTTTTCACCCGTTAAATCGACCACTTGCCTTTTCACACGGCGGTGCTAAGCTAGAAATCTTCTATAAATAGAGGCTGAGGCTTCATTATTTTTCACGAATTCATTCGAGCTATAGAGAGAAAAGTATAGAGAGAATAAGAGAAAGAAGAAGAGTATTTTGTTCTTACTGCTTCTTTGCGATATTCAATCTCCTACCAAATGTAAGGGGTGTTATTCTTTCTTATTCATGAAGAGAAGCATTGTTATTCCATTGCTTATTATTACATTGGAATAACTTTGTATCAGTGGTTTACCTATACTTGGTGACATTCTTCTATTATTACATTGGAACATCACATGCATGTGTTTTTACAGGACTGGTTAAAATCTTTATTATTATTACATTTGGAACATCACATACGTGTGTTTTACAGGACTGGTTAAAATCTTTATTATTACATTGGAACATCACATGCATGTGTTTTACAGGACTGGTTAAAATCTTTATTATTACATTGGAATATCCTATCATGTGTTTTACAGGATCTGGTTCCATCTTTATTATTACATTGGAACATCACATGGTGTGAATTTCACGACTGGTTCCGTTATTTATTATTACATTGGAATAACACATGCATGCGATCTATCGCGTGCGTGGTGATTTCTTTTGTTATTCCATTCTTTATTATACCCGGTTGGTTAAAACTTTGACTTATACTCCATGAAATTAGTAGAATATCCTTGATATTTGCGTTTCATCGATATCTTTTCATGGAAATATTCTTGATCATTCTTGAATTTTACTCTACAAAAGATATCGTGTTGACAATTTGGGCGTTAATAATTCTGGATAAAATAATTCTTGAACTTGTTTTATTGAATTCTTATATCATTGTCATCATCCTCGTGTTTATATTTTTTTGAAAGTCATACATGGCTTTTGTAGTGCATAGATGGACTTGGTATGATTATGACCGAGAGAGCTATTGGTGTAATCATGGCCAGTAATATTACAAATGATGTGGTAAAATCCTCGAGTGGTAGTAGTGCATTGATGGGCGAGTTGTTGGCATGATCATGACCATTAATGAATACACAAATATTCTTGGCCGTGGTAGTGCGTGAATAATTGTGGTCGTGATACTTAAAGAATATCCTTGGCCGTAGTAGTGCGGGGTGATTCGATGATGTGAAATATTTATTAAAAGTGAGTCTCGGCTATAACGATGATGAAAAACCTTTTAAAACCTAAAAGATAGTAGACTTTATTTTCTACTGACTCTTTTAATGGATTGCATATTCATTGCTGATTTAAACCGGTTTGTCTATTGTATTTTATCGGTTTAACATTATTGAAGACTATTGATAATTTATTACGCATTATCTTAGTCATAATATTTCTTCTTGGGCTAGTTGAGCTCACCCTTTCTTTCTTTGTTCTCTTGAGAAATGATAATATAAATTTGGGGACGAGTCGGGAAGCAGTGATGGTCTGAAGATAGCATTAGTAGTCCTCACTTTATTACGTAAAATAGTGTGATAATAATTATAATGAGGACTTTTTTTTTGAGTTTGTATAATATCTAGTAGAGCGATATTTGTATTTAAACTCACGATTTATGTAAATATTATACCACAGCAGTTATGTTAATAAGTTGTATTTAAATTACGTACCATGTAAGTGGCGACCCAAGATGGGTGATGTATACCTAATTTTGGGGGCGTCACGGTTTAATATCGAGCTTAGGGATATGATCCACAGCTAAGATGTGAGAATAGTACTAGGAGGGAGAGGCAGGGAATACCTTCGCTAGTATGACCTACCTAAGTTTATGTGATATTTTATTGGTTGGTCGGGAAGATAGGGATAATTTGTTACATGTCAATTAACCTTTTGTTTTGTGGCGATGTCTGAAAATGACATCGAGAATGTTGAGAATAGCAATGGAGCGCAGACGATTGTTGATTCACCACATATCGATAATCGAGGATAATGTGCATCGGAGGCGATAATCCTCATGCAAACAACAACAACGACCAAATGATGAATGATCAAATGTTCGGAGGCTTTATGCGATTTATGCAACGGCGATGAGAAGCGACTCTGTCCAAAAGCGTGGGTGGAAACACGGAAAACTCTCGGCGGTCACCGCTAAAACAATTTAAGGCTGGGACCACCGGAGTTTAAGGGAGAGCCAAAACCACTTACAGCGGAAGCATGGATAAAGCATATTACCAAGATATTTGATGTCTTGGGATGCTCAGGAAGCAAAGGTTCCTTCTTGCGCCTTTATGTTGCGGAGAGGCGGATTCTTGGTGGGAATCGGTAAAAGCGTACTCAACGACTTGTCTTGAAGATATCTTGGGAGAAGTTCGAGGGGCACATTCAGCGACAAATACTTTCACGAAAGTATTACGCCACATGAAGGAGGTGGAGTTTATCAAGTTGGAACAAAACAATATGGCCAGTAATATGATCGAGGCAAAATTTGCGGAGTTATCACGGTTCGTCCCCCCACTTGGTGGATAATGAAGAGAAATGGCGAATGTTTTTAAGAGGTTTGAAGCGGGAGATCGTCGACATCTTATTTCTCATAAAGCGTGTTTGTATTCGGATGTTGTAAATAGGGCTCGATTAGTGGAGCGATAATGAGTCAACCTGACTAAAAGAAGCGGTAAGGCAAAATTATAATACCGGCGAGAGTAGTCGTCGAGCGGTGACAACAAGCGTGGAGGAATCAACGGGCGGATATGGTAACCACTTGGTGGTAATCGGGGCCAAAATAATAAGAATGGACATTTCAAAAAAGGAGATTCAATGATGATGGAAAAGCGTCGACACCGGCACCCGTTGTTAAGGAAGGAAAAAAGACCACCTATCGTATGCTTCAAATGCGGAGGAGAGGGACACATCGATCAAAAGCTGCGTCATGCCGTCAAAAGCATGTTATAATTGTGGAAGAGAGGTCACTTAGCTCGATTTTGTCGTTTCTGAAAACAAATTCAACTAGGATGGAGGCACCAAAGGCCATCCCGGAAAATTCAAAAGCCATTAGTCTGAGGAGGCGTTTGTTGTGACCTCCCCAAAGCGAGGAATCCGAATGAGGTCATCACGGGTGAAACTTATCATAAACTCTAATGAAGTCATACTTTATTTGATCTGGGATTCTACCCATTCTTTTATTTCTCTACTTGCGCTCATCGATTAAATTTGACTCGGAGAAATTAGACTTTGACTTATCTGTGGAAACTCCGTTGGGAGAAACCTTCATTACATCCACTTTGTTTATAAGTCTTGTTTGGTTCAAATCGGTACCCTCACATTACACATCGATCTTATTTCATTAAAAATACTTGCATTTGGCGTGATTACAAGGATTGATTGGTTAACTACTTATCATGCAAAAATTGATTGTTTTAAATGGGTTGTTAGCTTTCATATTCCTAATCAACCTATTATCACGAATTCAAACGACCAAACCATTAAAATCAATCACGGTCATCTCAAGCCATAAAAGCTATTCGTTTATTGAAAAGCGGATGTCGAAGCTTTCTTAGCTCATATCACAATTTAAATAAAAATAAATCGGTTTTAAGCGATATTCTATTGTTAATAAATTTCTGACGTATTCCCCAAGAACTTCTGGCCTACCCCAGGCGTGAAATTGAATTTTGTATCGACCTTGAACACGATCTGAAACCTATTTCCAAAGCCCCATGTCGAATAGCTCTATTGAACTTGAGTTAAAGACCCAATGCGAGGAATTGTTAGACATTGGCTTTATTTGTCCTAGTACTTCTCCTTGGGGTGCTCTGTTCTATTAAATGAAGAAGAAAGATGGGAGTATGCGACTTTGTATTGATTATCGGGGAGTTGAATCATGTCACCATCAAAAATAGGTATCCATTGCCACGTATTGATGACTGTTTGACCCGATTGCAAGGAGCCAAATTCTTTTCAAAGATTGATCTTCGTTAGGATATCACCAATTGAAGATTAGAACGGCGACATTCCAAAAGCGACTTTGAACTCGATGCGGGCATTATGAATTCTAGTCATATCCTTTGGATTGACTAATGCTCCTCTTTGCCTTCATGGATATGATGAGCCAAGTATTCAGGAATATTTAGATCACTTTGTGGTCGTCTTTATTGATGACATCCTTATTTATTCCAAAAGCGAAGTGAAGATCATGAAAGCAACACTTGAAGTGACACTCCAAAAGCTTAGTGAATATAAGCTTTATGCCAAGTTGAAGAAATGCGAGTTACGGCGAAGAAGTAGCATTCCTTGGGCACGTGGTATCAAGTCATGGAATATCTGTTGACCCAATGAAGATTGAAGCTATTCAAAGTGAACAACCTAAATCGATGGCCGTCGTAGCTTTCTCGGTTTAATTTGGTTATTATCGGAGATTCGTGGAAGGATTTTCTCGAATCGCTATTCCATTGACTTCGGTGACTCGGAAAGATCTGAAGTTCGGTTGGAGCGAAGAATGTGAGAAGAGTTTTCAAGAACTCGAGAGGAGACTTATTTACACTGTTACGACAATACCATACGGCTCGGAGGGATTTGTCATCTACGATGATGCTTGAGCAAAGGGTTGGGATGTGTTCTTATGCAACATGGAAAAGTTATAGCTTTATGCCTCGCGACAACTCAAAGAATATGAGAGGAATTATCCTACTCATGATCTAGAGTTAGCGGTTTATCTTCTCACACTTAAAATTTGGAGGCATTACTTGTATGGGGAGAAAGTGGAGATCTTTACGGATCGTAAAAGCCTCAAATATTTCTTCACTCAAAAGGAACTCGACATGCGACAACGACGTTGGCTTGAAATGTTGAAAGATTATGATCATACCATCGAATACCATCACGGAAAAGCGAGCGTGGTGGTAGGCGGCGCGTTGAGTAGAAAATCATATCAAATCTGAGTGCGATATTGTCAATGAAAGGCCCATTTGTGTGACTTGCAAAGGATGGAGATAGAATTAAAGACTCGAGGGCGCGTGTGATGATAAGCGAGTATCTGAGTAGAACCGACTTTAATCGATAAAGTTAAAAAGCTGCTCAAGCTCTGGACACAGAGGTGATGCGTATGAGGAAGAAAGTGCAAGAAGGTGCTTATCTTGGGAAGCAAGAATCGATGAAGAAGGAATACTTGGTCGACTCCGGACTTTGTGTTCTAACGACCACGATTTAAAGTATAATATCATGATGGGCGCCTGACACACCATTTGCAATCCATCACAGGAGTACCAAAATGTATCATGATATTAAATCGTACATTTTGGTGGAAGCAATATGAAGAGAGAGATAAGCTATTTATTTATCTCAAGGTGTCTAACTTGTCAACGAGTTAAAGCGGACATCAAGTACCAAAAGGTCCATTGCAACCACTTGAAATTCCGAATGGAAGTGGGAGCACATTACCATGGATTTAGTTCTGGGTCTTCCTAAGGTTTCTCAAGGCGTTGATGCGATTTGGGTCATTGTTGATAGATTGACCAAGTCTGCTCATTTCTTCTGATATCTGAAACTTATACACTTGAACGTCTTGCTTCCGTATGTACATAAGCGAGATTGTAAAATTGCGCATGGTATCTTGGGTATCCATAGTTTACGATCGAGACCCAAGATTCACTTCACGATTTTGGGTTAGTTTGCAAAAGCTATGGAGCACGGACTTACGATTTAGCTTCGGCATATCATCCTCGAATGACGGACGGACGATCGGAGAGGACTATTCAAACTCTTGAAGATCTATTAAGACTACGTGTCCTTGATTTCAGGGGAGTTGGGACAAGTTCTTACCATTGGTGGAGTTTTCCTACAACAACGATTATCAAGCAAGTATTGGCATGGCTCCATTCGAGCGTTGTATGGAAGAAAGTGTCGTTCTCCGATTATCTTTGGGATGAGGTGGGTGAAGCAACGTTGTTGGGGCCGGGAGTTGATGCGTATGACTACGGAAAAAAGATTGAAACGATCAAACAACGTATAAAAACCTCACAAAATCGACAAAAGAGTTATCTTGATCTTCATCGAAAGGGCGTGGAATTGATATAGGAGATCATGTGTTGTTAAGAGTTGCTCCATGGAAAGGAGTTACAAGATTTGGAAAGAGAGGAAAACTTAATCCTCGATTCATCGGTCCATTTTAATCCTCGATCGAGTAGGAGCTGTGGCTATAGACTAAACTTTCTGTGAAATATCTCTCGTGTTCATAACGTTTTTCACATATCTATATTACGTAAATATGTGAAAGACCGAACCATATTATTGAGTTAGAACCGGACGAAATAGCGGAAGATTTGGCGTATGAAGAGGTTCTGTTCAAATTTTGGATAAGAAGGAACATATTCTACGCTCGAGGTTATATACCTCAAGTCGAAGTTTTGTGGAGGAACCACGATGTTGAGGAAATGACTTGGGAGTTAGAATGCGAAATGAAATCAAGGTATCCTTACCTCTTGACATACAGTCGTACCCTAATTTAGAGGCGAAATTTCATAAGAAGGGGAGGTTGTAAGACCCACTTTTATAAATAAAGATGAATTTTTCTATAAATATTATTTTTGAATATTATGGAATAAATTTGATATAATGTTATAGTTGTGGGTAATATTTATAAATTTTGCAAAGTATGCAAGTTGTTATAAAATATTAGTTTGGTGGGGGAATATTCTTTTTGTTAGGAATATTAAATACAATGGCTCAATCATTGGTGGACCCCAGCAATGAAATTATTATTCGGATTGAAAAAGCGACAAAAATATTTTATAAAAATAACGGCGGAGGTGTTCTGAATAAAAGCTGTTGAACTACCGTTGGTAAAAAAATACGATGTCTGCGTGGTTGCGTGCGTAGTAGCACTTGCGGTATTGATTATTGATCTTCGTGAGAAGTCACTTTCGGTATGCTCGATTATTACTACTCGATAATTCTTTGCATCATATCTCTTATATTATTGATTCAATTATTGTCATAGTATCATCACATATAATATGTTATAGTATTAAATCAATAATTGAGATGACAAGTTATAAATGATTAATAATTGTTGAAAGATTAAATATGTGTTGATGAAAAAAAAAATGATTTGTGGTAAGTTTGATTATTTTATGGGGGCTCATATGTTATCATCTAAGAGTCTCTTCGTCGATAGTATTTACCTTCGTCGATAGTAATTACCTTCGTCGATAGTAATTACCCTTGTGAATAGTATTTACCTTCGTCGATAGTAATTACCTTCGTCGATAATAATTACCCTTGTGAATAGTATTTACCTTCCGTCGATAGTATTTACCTTCCGTTAATAGTAATTACCTTTACGAGACGATCGAACCACTTGTCGTTTCACATTACGAGTACGTCGAACCACTTGTCGTTTCACATTACGTCGAACCACTTTTCGTCAAACCGATCGTCAAGCCACTTGCCTTTTCACACGGCGGTCTTTCTTAGAAATCTTCTCTTCTATAAATAGAGGCCTGGGCTTCATTATTTTTCACGAATTCATTCAAGCTATAGAGAGAAAAAGTATAGAGAGAATAAGAGAAAGAAGAAGAGTATTTTATTCTTCTGCTTCTGCGATATTCAATCTCTACCAAATGTAAGGGGTGTTATTCTTTCTTATTCATGAAGAAGAACTGTTGTTATTCCATTGCTTATTATTACATTGGAATAACTTTTGTATAAGTGGTTTACCTATACTTGGTGACATTCTTCTATTATTACATTGGAACATCACATGCATGTGTTTTACAGGACACAGTTTCCGTCTTTATTATTATTACATTGGAACATCACATGCATGTGTTTTACAGGACTGGTTAAAATCTTTATTATTACATTGGAACATCACATGCATGTGTTTTACACGGACTGGTTCCGTCTTTATTATTACATTTGGAATATCTATACATGTGTTTTACACCGATCTGGTTCCATCTTTATTATTACATTGGAACATCACATATGGATTGTGAATTTCACGACTGGTTCCGTTATTTATTATTACATTGGAATAACACATGCATGCGATGATCTATCGCATGCATGGTGATTTCTTTTGTTATTCCATTCTTTATTATACCCGGTTGGTTAAAACTTTGACTTCTATACTCCATGAAATTAGTAGAATATCCTTGATATTTGCGTTTCATCGATATCTTTTCATGGAAATATTCTTGATCATTCTTGAATTTTACTCTAAAAAGCAGTGTCATGTTGATAATTTGGGCGTTAATAATTCTGGATAAAATAATTCTTGAACTTGTTTTATTGAATTCTTATATCATTGTCATCATCCTCATGTTTTATATTTTTTTGAAAGTCATCTACGTGGCTTTTATAGTGCATAGATGGACTTGGTATGATTATGACCGAGAGACTATTGATTAATCATGGTAGTAATGTTACAAATGATGTGATAAAAATCCTCGATGGTAGTAGTGCATTGATGGGCGATTGTTGGCATGATCATGACCATTAATGAATACACAAATATTCTTGGCAGTAGTGCATGAATAATTGTGGTGGTGATCTTAAAGAATATCCTTGGCCGTAGTGCGGGGTGATTCGATGATGTGAAATATTTATTAAAGTGAGTCTCGGCTATAAGCGATGATGAAAAACCTTTTAAAACCTAAAAGATAGTAGACTTTATTTTCTACTTGACTCTTTTAATGGATTGCATATTCATTGCAGTTAAAGCTGGTTTATCTATTGTATTTTATCGGTTTAACATTATTGAAGACTATTGATAATTTATTACGCATTATCTTAGTCATAATATTTCTTCTTGGGCTAGTTGAGCTCACCCTTTCTTTCCTTTATTCTCTTGAGGAAATGATAATATAAATTTGGGGCGAGTCGGGAAGCAGTGATGGTCTGAAGATAGCATTAGTAGTCCTCACTATTACGTAAAATAGTGTGATAATAATTGTAATGAGGACTTTTTTTTGAGTTTGTATAATATCTAGTAGAAGCGATATTTGTATTTAAACTCACGGTTTATGTCGTATTATACCACGACAGTTATGTTAATAAGTTGTATTTAAATTACATACCATGTAAGTGTCGACCCAAGATGGGTGATGTATACCTAATTTTGGAGGCGTCACAAAGGTCATTAGCTCGATTTTGTAGTGCACCAAAGTCGAAGTCCAGTGGGACGGTGGCACCAAAGGATACTGGATAAAAGCAAAAGTCGGTGGTTTCATGAAGGCGTTTTCATGACTTCTTAAAAAAGCAAGTGACTCAAGCGAAGTTAGCGGGTTAGTTAATTATAAATTCTTCGAAGTCTATACCTTATAAGATCTGGGTTCTACCCATTCTTTTATCTCGCTTTGCTTGCGTTCAACATTTAAATTTGACTCAGGAGAAGTTAGACTTTAACTTATTGGTTGAAACTTCGTTGGGAGAAACCTTCCGTTACCTCCACATTTTTATTAATCTTGTTGTTTCAAATAAACACTTTCACGTTACTGTCGATATTATCTCTTTGAAAATATTTGCCTTTGATGGTATTTTAGGAATCGATTGGTTAACTACTCATCATTCTTTTCGTAAGGTTGTTAGCTTTTATATTCATAACCAAACTACTAAAGTCAATTATTGTCATATCAAGCCATAAGTAAAGAGCCCGATCCTTTCGTTGTTGACTTCCTTATGCGGAATGCAATGACGCGACTTTCTTGTAAGCTGACGTCGTGGATGAAGATGGCAAGTTGATAGGTATCATTGTGAGGTCTTATCCGGGTTAAGGGATAGAAGTCACGATTGGTATTAATCTGACGTCTTATCCAAGTCTTGGGCGAGAAAGTGATTTTGAATGATATTTCTATCATTAATAAATTTCTTGGCGTATTCTTGAAGACTTCCTAGCCTACCCTAGGCGTGAAATTGAATTTTGTATTGACCCCGATCAAAACCCATTTCTTAAACCCTCGAAATATTTCTTGACTAAAATGAAGCAGGTTTACGTGGTTTATGATGAAAGTCATAATAAAAGCATTGTACTAATGAAAATCATGGATATTAATTGGTATTAGTAAGTTTTATGATGAGTTATGTTGGTTAGTATGTGAAAACATGAAAGTTTCTTAGAAATCACAAAGAGTTGAAAATCGATTTTGGTGAAAAGCGTAACATGAAATTCAATTGACTATATCTCTTATTATATTTTGAATTTTTGAATGTGGTCAAGTCCTAGAGTTAGATCTATGAGTTACCTAACTAATCCAAGTAGAATTACTGGAAAAGGTGTTGTAGATTTTTGTGGGGACTGATTTTTGTAAAGGAGGCCAAAGCTGTAAATTTCGAAAATGCTACTGCCCAGAAACTTTAAGGGGCTGTTTCGGCCACTTAAATTATGAGAAAAATTCTGGCCTTTTGGGACATGAAGGTATGTGGTATAAAGTATCTCCTGTCCAAAAATGAGCTCATTCTCGACTTAAAATGAGAAAGTTATGACTATTTCAATATTTAGGTTTAGGTTTTAAAACGCTATAACCGAAGTTCTATAACTCCGATGACCATGAAATTTAAACTAGAAGCTCACGTTAACATGTGTAAGGTCCTGCCAAGATTTGGGAATTTTGGAGTTAAACTTGAGGTAGCTAATTTCTTAAGGAATTAATTAGAAATTGATTTTGAAAAATAGTAAATGAATTTTAAAATTCCGAGAAAATATATTTTCATCATGGGACTATATTATGCTAAATCCCAGAAAAGAAATATTTTTGGGACTGATTTGGTATTTTTCATGAAAATAGTTTAATTCTGAACATATGAGTTAAATATGTTATGTGAAGTAACAAAGTTGAAAATAGGATATTATGGCTAGAGAATCCTATATAGAGTATATGTATATTTTTTGAGAGATTTGATAATTGGTGATGATATCTTATGAGTATGGCATTTTTGAATGATTAAATGCATTATATGGTAAAAGCGTAAACAATTAAGATAAATTATTTATAAATTTAAGAAATGATTAAAATATTGTTATAATATTAATGATATTAGATTATGAGATTATTAAGTGATTGATAACATGGGGATATTCTTGAATCTGGATAAATTATATTATAAATGTTTAATATTTATCCTTTATCTCATTTGATTGATTCTTTATATCATTATCCTCCACGCTTATATTATGTTGAAAGTCGTTTGTGGCACGTAGTGCATAGATGGACTTGGTATGATTATGACCGAGGATTGTTGAGTATAATCATAACCGTAATTGAAAACACAATTATCTTTGGTAGTAGTGCATGGATAATTTGTGGTCGTGATCTTAATGAATACACAATTATCTTTGGTAGTAGTGCATGGATAATTTATGGTCGTGATCTTAATGAATACACAATTATCTTTGGTAGTAGTGCATGGATAATTTGTGGTGCGTGATACTTAATGAATACACAATTATCTTTGGTAGTAGTGCATGGATAATTTGTGGTCGTTAATCTTAATGAATACGATTATCTTTTAAGTAGTGCGTAGATAATTTATTGGTCGTGATCTTAATGAATACACGATTATCTTTTCTTAGTAGTGCATGGATAATTTATGGTGCGTGATACTAATGAATACACAATTATCTTTGGTAGTAGTGCATGGATAATTTGTGGTCGTGATCTTAATGAATACCACGATTATCTTTGGTAGTAGTGCATGGATAATTTATTGGTCGTGATCTTAATGAATACCACGATTATCTTTGGTAGTAGTCATGGATAATTAAATGGTCGTGATACTAATGAATATCCTTGGCACGTAGTGTAGGGATGATTCGATGATATGGATTAATTATTGAAATTTGAGTCTCAATGATGAAATATTAATTCATGGATGTGGTAAAAGTCAATCTTTGGTAGTAGTGCATTGATAGACTTGGTATGATTATGACCACGGATTATTCGGTATAATCATGGCCGTAATTGAAAACACGAATATCCTTAGCCGATGGTGCATGGATAATTAGTGGTCGGTGATACTTATTAAGCTGCGTCTTAGCATTATTGGTTTTACTGATTTGTATATCTTTAGCTTTAGTAAAAAAGATGAATTGTTAATGAATAGCTTTGGCGATTTCAAAGATGAATTTAATATTTTAAGCGATAAAAAATATTCAAGGTATCCTCATCTCTTTATCATATCAGTCGTACCACTAATTTCGAGTAATGAAATTCCATAAGGAGGGAGATTGTGAGACCCCAGTTTTATCGATAAAGATTTAAATTTTGTGAAATAATTTTTAATATTATGGTGTGAATTTGAGATAATATTATAGTTGTGGGTAGTATTTATAAATTTTGCAAAGTATGCAAGTGGTTATATTATATTCGATTGGTGAGGGAATATTAGGTTTAGCGGGGAATATTAGATATATGACTCAATCATCATTGGTGGACCCTATGAAATTATTGTCGGATTGAGAAAACGACAAAAATATTTTATTGAAATAACGGCGGAAGTTTTACCGTGATTCTTGTTGAACTACTTTCGGTAGTAAAAATACGATGTCGTGTGTGGTTGTATAATAGTAGCACGGTATTGATTATTGATCTTTATGTGAGAAGTCACTTCGGTTTGATTCCATTATTGTCGATTAATAATATGAATTATTATAGCGATAATGACGTTTTGTTTTATTACATATTATTAGCGTAATAAAAGCGAAACATCTTTTATATAAAATAGAATACTTTATTAAAGTTATTACATAAATAGAATATATTATATTTTATTATGCATAGTGTTGCGTAGTGTTTTGCATAGTGTTTTGCATAGTATTGCATAGTGTTTGCATAGTAAAATGTTTTTATATAAATAGAATATATTATATTTTATTTAAAAGATTTTTCTTTAAATATGGATAGTCAGATTAAAGTAAATCAATACTGGATAGTTCATGGATTAATTCTTATGCATTCCATTTTCCTATAAATAGAAGCTCGTTCCTTCATTATTTTTTCTTACAATTCATTGAAACTACTGAGAGAGAAAATTATAGAGAGAAGCTATAGAGAAAATTATAGAAAGAAGAAGAGTATTACTCTTACTTCACTTCTTATATTCGGTTCTTTTTTTACGGTGAGGGTGTTATTCTTTCTTCTTGAAGAGAACTTACATTATTCCATTCACTATTATTACATTTGGAATAACTTTTGTAAAAGTGGCATACCCTATACATAACTTTGTATCTGCTTGCATACCCTATACTTGGTGAAATCCTTATGTTATTCCATTGCTTATTATTACATTGGAATAACTTTTGTATCTGTGATTTACCCTATACTTGGTGACATTCTTCTATTATTACATTGGAACATCACATGCATGTGTGTGTTTTACAGGACACAGTTCCGATTTTTATTATTACTGTTGGAACATCCACATGCGTGTGTTTTACACCCGACTGGTTAAAATCTTTATCATTCTCATTGGAATATCTATCGTGTGTTTTACACCGATCTGGTTCCATCTTTATTATTACATTGGAACATCACATGCCGGTGTGAATTTCACGACTGGAGTTTCCGTTATTATTATTACATTGGAATAACTTTTGTCTGTCTTCAATCTGCGCGTGCGTGGTGATTTCTTTTGTTATTCCATTCTTTATTATACCCGGTTAGTTTAAAACTTTGACTTATACTCCATGAAATTAGTAGAATATCCTTGATATTTGCGTTTCATCCAAAGATATCTTTTATGGAAATATTCTTGATCATTATTGAATTTTACTTTCTGCGAAGCGATGTCATGTTGACAATTTGGGCGTTAATAATTCATGGATTAAATAATTCTTGAACTTGTTTTATTGAATTACTATGTCATTGTCATCATCCTCATGTTATATTATGTTATCTTTGGCTTACGTGCGTAGATGAACTTAGTATGATTATGACCGAGGATCATTCGGTATAATCATGACTTGATATAAATGATGTGACAAAAGTCCTCGATGGCACAATGCGATGATGGATAGTTTTGGTATGATTATGACCGGGGGTGATTCGGTATAGTCATGACCATTGATAATTTGATGAAAATCCTTGGCCGAGTAATGCAGGGATGATTAGATGTGGTGGTTTATTATTAAAATTTGAGTCTCGTGATAAAAATTGATGAAAACCTTTTAAAACCTAAAAGATAGTAGACTTTATTCTCTACTTGACTCTTTTAATGGATTGCTTATTCATTGCTTGATTAAACCGGTTGTCTATTGTATTTTATCGGTTTAACATTTGTTTAAGGCTAATGATAATTTATTACGCATTATCTTAGTCATAATATTTCTT
The DNA here is from genome assembly GCA_020205615.1 of Panax quinquefolius. Classification (NCBI taxonomy): domain Eukaryota; kingdom Viridiplantae; phylum Streptophyta; class Magnoliopsida; order Apiales; family Araliaceae; genus Panax; species Panax quinquefolius. The sequence continues at coordinate 67,672,466 of CM035162.1, forward strand.
CTTGGGCTAGTTGAGCTCACCCTTTCTTTTCTTTATTACTCTTGAAATGAGAACATAAATTTGGGAGACAGTCGGGAGAACGAAGTAATGGTCGGAGGATAGCATTAGTAGTCCTCACTATTACGTGAAATAGTGTGATAATAGTTGTAATGAGGACTCCTTTTGAGTTTGTATAATATCTAGTAGACAAAATTTGTATTCAAACTCACGGTTTATGTATTATTATACAAGCAGTTATATTAGTAAGTTGTATTTGAATTTTTATGTACCATGTAAGTGGCGACCCAAGATGGGTGGCGTATACCTAATTTTAGAGGCGTCGCGATCCTCATCATTATATTATGTTATCTTTGGCTTACGTGCGTAGATGAACTTAGTATGATTATGATCGGGGATCATTCGGTATAATCGTGACTTGATACAAATGATGTGACAAAAGTCCTCGATTGGCACGTAATGCGATGATGGATAGTTTTGGTATGATTATGACCAAGGGGTGATTCGGTATAGTCGTGACCATTGATAATTTGATGAAAATCCTTGGCCAGTGATGCGGGGATGATTAGATGTGGTGGTTTATTTATTAAAAATTTGAGTCTCGGCGATAAAAAATTGATGAAAACCTTTTAAAACCTAAAAGATAGTAGACTTTATTCTCTACTTGACTCTTTTAATGGATTCTTATTCAACTGCTGATTAAACCTGGTTTATCTATTGTATTTTATCGGTTTAACAGTATTGAAGGCTAAATGATAATTTATTACGCATTATCTTAGTCCTAATATTTCTTCTTTAATTAGTTGAAAGCTCACCTTTTCTTTCACATTTATTCTCTTGAAAATGAGAAATGCATTTGGAGACGAGTTGGGGAGCAAGTAAAGGTCAGGAGGATAGCGATAGTAGTCACCATTATTACGTGAAATAGTGTGATAATAGTTGTAATGAGGACTCCTTTTGAGGTTGTATAATATCTAGTAGACAATATTTGTATTCAAACTTCATGGTTTATGTCGTATTATGCACGCAGTTATATTGGTAAGTTGTATTTGAATTTATGTACTCATGTAAGTGGCGACTCGAAGATGGGTGGCGATATCACTAATTTTGAGGCGTCACATATGATCAAACAATTCTTGTAGCAATAATTGAGCGTAGGTGAGTGACTTCTCACGTAAGCGTCATTAATCAATATCGTGTGTCTTTCTTATATCTACTCACGGCGTATTCTTGTCTTTTCTTCTACGGTAGTTCAATGGTTTTAACAGTAACACCTCTGTAGTTATTTTTATAGAAAGATAATTTTGTGGTTTTCTAGCTACGACAATACTTGGTTAATGAATTCATGCGATGATTGGTAGTTATGCGATATTCCCTAACAAAAAGAATATTCCCTAATAAAATGAATATTTTATAACAACTTTGCGTAATTTGCAAAATTTATAAATACTACCCACAACTATAATATTATCTTAAATTCACACCATAATATTAAAAAAAATTATTTCGACAAAATTTAAATCTTTATTGATAAAATCAAGAGTCACACTCCATCCCAAATTAATTCTTTCGGTTTGATTTTTTAAAGTCAAATTAACTATTTTAAAACTAATCTTTTTACTATTTTTGCTAAAATATAGGTGAAGAAATTATATCCAAAAGAAAGTATATACAATTTATTACTAATCCCAATTTTTATAATTTTAGAAATATATTTATATATGCTTAATTATTAATTCTAAATAATAGTCGATTTGACTTAAAAAATCAAAATTGAAGCAATTAATTTTATTGACGGAAAGAATTTTTTTTTATAATTTTTTGTTCAAACTTGTTCTATTATTTTTTATTTTTTATTTTTATAATTATGGTTTAAAAAATTAAAAAAAAATTAACACGGTACTGGTTAACAACCGCTAGAGCACCTCCCCCAATTCATGTTTTTTGGCCAATTGACATGTACCACATCTATTGAACTCAAGTCAAGCCGTAGGGCTGTTGACCGTTGAGTTCGGGTGCAATTAGTAAACTAACGCTACAGACTACTTACAAACAACACGGCAAACACAATTCAATTCAATTCTTGATCTATACTGACTGTTACTGCCTCCGTCTCAAATTATTTATACTTTTAACCATCTATACACGTATTAAATAATATAATTATTATACTAAATTTATTACAACAACTATATAAATTAAAGATTATACACTTTAACGATTCGTACTATAACGATTTTAAAAAAAAAAGTTAAATACAATTAATTTAGTACAAAATAATTTTTAAAGCTACAATTAATTTAGGATGCTCTTATATATTGTAGTTAAGGCAGATTAATGGGTGATTAGCATTTTTAAGTTATTTTATGATTATTGGTATATTGTCTATGCTGTTTTTTTTTAAATTATTATAATTTTATTTTTTGTTTCTTTAAGTCGTATAATTTTAAAATTATTTTTAAAAAATTAAAACTTATGACTAATGGAATCGATCATTAGTTACCAATAATATTTTATCATATATGACATTCAAACAAATCATCTTCATTAAAATGTCTATCAAATAAAGAAAAATCTCATATATTCAGATTTTTGGTCATTCAAATCGAATTAAATATTTTTAAAATTAAATTTATTTAAAAAAAAGAAGCAATCGAACTAAACAATCCGTAACTTCGATCCAATTAATAAGAATTTAAATTAAAAATATTTTTTGTTAAATAAAACTTAGCTCGGCCAGCTCAATCCATTCATAAACTCACCCGTCCGGTTCGAACATCTCCATTTAATATTTTTATTTACTTTATTTTTTGGTTGATCTTTATTTCGAAATTCCAGTTTCCCAATTCCTGGTACATCCTTTACCGTCTCCGGTGTCACTGTCCGTTCGCCGATCGAATTCAGATTCTCTCTCCTTCAAGCACGAGCAGAAACATTGAGAGGATTTATTTAAACACTACGAAACTGGATTTCCCTGAAATAGTAATTATTCAATGAAGTGTCGATCGATAGCCTGTATATGGTCAGACTCTCCACCTGCACATAAAGTCACCGCCACGGCAGTACTCGATCGGCCGCCGACTCTATACACCGGCGGATCCGATGGCACCATCGTCTGGTGGAACCTCGTCCCTACTGATTCCAACTCTGTAAGACAACTTTTTTCCTCAAAAAAATGCATGCCGTTTGTTTGTTTTTAAGTCCTAAAGTACAATTGTCAGCTCATATGATTACTCCGTATTTGTGCCATTAGCTTAACTATTGTAGTCTAGTTCAGTGAATTGCGTTTCTTCAAATTGAACAGTAAGCTTATTCAGTATATAAAAGCTTCTGTTTGATTTGATAATATATTGATAGTTAACTGACTTATAATATAAGTGAACTTTCCTTGTGTCTGAATTCTACGCATATAAAGGTTGACAAACTTGAACATAATTTTTTATATATTTTCTTTCAATCACAAATTTCAGTCTTAAAATTTATTTAAAATTTTTGAATTTTGTCCAATTGTTTTGTTAGTGGCCTTAAAATGCATTAAAATGTTAAGTGGGACTTTCATTTTGGGATGAAAAGATCATTATTTTCATTCTCTTTGGTTGTTGGGAAAAAGAATATAAGAAAGTAAGGAAATGTTGGCTTTAATTCGTTGTGCAAAATATGATAACTTAGTTTGACTAGTTTCTTTCTTTGTTAAATTAATTTTCTCGGCAACTAATTATATGACTGCTAATGTAATGTTAGTCTTTCGTTTTATACAAATAGTGTGTCTACTTGCCAAAAAAAGGCTGGTTTTGATCACTATTTTATGCCATCTGCTTACACTACCAATGTCATAAAATGGCCTTCTATTGTTGTAGGTTAGATGTATATCTCTCATATCATATAGAGTGGGTCACTTTAATGAATGTCTTTGTTGGTCAGGGCATACGACCAATTGCGATGTTGTGTGGTCATGCTGCACCAATAGCCGATCTTGATATCTGTTTTCCTGCCACAGTTCCGGGAGAAGAAAAAATAGGAGACTCAAGTAATGTGGTGCCCAACTCTAACTCAGTTAACTATGGTGCACTAATAAGTGCTTGTTCTGATGGTGTATTGTGTGTTTGGAGCAGAGGCAGTGGACATTGCAGGCGCAGAAGAAAAATGCCACCTTGGGTTGGGAGTCCATCTATGGTCCGGGCATTGCCTGAAAATCGGAGATACGTATGTGTTGCCTGTTGTTTTGTTGATTCTATCCTTGTTTTTGACCATCAGTCACTTGATTCTGGTGAAGGGGGTGAGGCTTTGATGAATAAGGAATTGCAATGTGGAAAACCTTCCAAGTGCACGATTGTTATTGTTGATTCCTATAGTCTAACCATTGTCCAAACTGTTTTTCATGGGAATTTATCTATTGGGCATTTGAGGTTCATGTCTGTAATTTTGCCTGTTGGGAATATGGAGAATCAATCTTTGATGATGATTGATTCATCTGGTAAAGTTGAATTTGTTCCTTTACTGAAAGACTCTGACCTGAATGGGGAAAATTTGACTAGCTTACGAAAAAGTTCTTCTGGTCTGGAAATAACGGATTCAGTTGTTGGGCCAAATGAGAGGGGATTAGTAGTGTCATTTGCTACCCTTGGGCAAGTTTTAGCCCTTGTGTATAGGACCTACTGCTTATTTAGGTTATTGGGTGATGGTACTACAGTTGGAAAGATTTCTTTCTTAGATAGTCAACTTTGTATTGAAGTCAATGGCAGTCAATCACACGTCATAGGAGGCATGTTTCTTGAATGTGATGATGCAAAGACGAAAATAACTTCGGAGGTCTCCGAAAACGTATTTCTAGAGAGTTTTGCTGTTTGGAATAATAGAGGTCATGCTATTCTGTATACTGTATCATACTCGAGCAACATATTCAAGTTTGAGACTGTATCTGCAATCCCTGCAGTTTTGCATCCTCCAAATGTGAGATTGTCTATATGTTTTCATCAGCTCAATAGCTATCTGCTTCGTATTGAATCAATTTGCTTTCACATGGAAGAACCTTTGCCGTGGAGACCACATGTCACAATGTGGTTATTGCCTCAGCAACATGATAACAATGGTAATTATTTTAATGACTGCGAACTGATTGCGAAAGGCAGTTTTTTTGTAAGTTGGGTTATGAGCTCTATTTCTTCACATACAACCGAGGGCATGAGGCATGCTGTTGGTGTTAAACCCACAGGTCAGGAAAATGATTTCACTTCTCAGCAAAGTTGTACTCCACTTCCAAAGAATGCAGATGGTATACTTGTAAATGATGAAAATTATGGTCATTGCCAAGATAAAAATCTGGTATCTTCATCAATGGTTATTTCTGAAAACTACTATGCACCTTATGCCATTGTTTATGGCTTCTACAGTGGAGAAATAGAAGTTTTGCAGTTTGATACGTTCTTTGAAGGGCTAGTTTCCCGTCATGGGAATCCTGGACATGAATCAGATTCACATGCTCCTAAACAATATCTTTCAGGGCACTCAGGTGCTGTATTGTGTTTGGCTGCTCATAGGATGGTGAGTACCTCACAAGATTGGAACTTCAGTCATGTCTTAGTGTCAGGAAGCATGGACTGCACAATTCGTATATGGGATCTGGACTCGAGCAATCTCATTACTGTGATGCACCAACATGTAGCTCCCGTACGCCAAATTATTCTACCTGCACCACGAACCGACCGTCCATGGAGTGATTGCTTTCTTTCTGTTGGAAAAGACTCTTGTGTTGCTCTTGTATCACTTGAGACCTTGCGAGTGGAGAGAATGTTTCCTGGACATCCACACTGTCCCGATAAAGTTTTATGGGATAGTACAAGGGGCTATGTAGCATGTCTCTGCATGAACCATTCAGGAGCATCTGATGCACATGATGTTCTTTATATCTGGGACATAAAAACAGGTGCTCGTGAGCGAGTTCTTCGTGGTACTGCTGCTCATTCAATGTTTGATCATTTCTGTAGCAGCATCAACAGTAATTCCCTTTCTGTCAGTCCAGTACATGCAAATACTTCAGCTTCCTCGTTACAATTTCCACTAACTGAAGATGCACACTCTTCACAATCTCACTTCAAAAATTCAGGGAAGGGGGTCACTTCATCAAATATTTCCTCTACTACTACAAAGATGGCGGAGCCTAATACTTCTCAACTACATGCTAGTAAAAGAGATGCTGCAAATCGCCATCTATCTACAATATCAGCTTATCAAAGCGCCACAAAAGCAATTAAATGCTCTTGCCCATTTCCTGGAATTGCAACTATAAGTTTTGACCTTGCCTCATTGATGTCTCTTTGTCAAATACCTGAGTTCTTTGAAGCTGCAAGTGATGTCCATGAGAAAATCCGAATAGAGGAGCTGGGGGCTGACACACCTAAAAGTGGTTATAAGAGAGTGAATAATAACATGATGCAGAAGCAGGGAGCTGAAGGGAAAAATACCTATCACATGGTTGCAGATGATGGTCTTGGTTTGCAAGGTACCTCAACTGATATTCTGGAAAGTAATGACTGGGATCAATCACTTGAAGGTTGTCTTCTTCAGTTTAGCTTGTCGTTTTTGCATTTCTGGGATGTAGACTGTGAGCTTGATAAGCTGCTAATAACTGAGATGAAGTTTAAGAGACCAGAGAATTTCATTGTTGGTTCCGGTTTGCTTGGGGACAAAGGGTCTCTCACATTGACATTTCCTAGTCCTAGTGCTGCACTTGAGGTACCCCATTTTACTGCATTGGATGTTAGGACTTAAGACCAGGTCTGGACCATTTCTTTTTATCTAAAAGTTCCTTTAATTTTTCAGCTTTGGAGAACATCATCAGAGTTCTGTGCTATCAGATCAGTAACCATGGTGTCCCTTGCCCAACACATGATTAGTTTATCTCATTCGTGTTCCACAGCCAGCAGGTATTACAGTTTTTGGACCAATGCAGGCTGTATTAGACCATTTCTTTTTCCATTCATTCATTATTCCTAATCTACTCAAGAATAAGTGATTCTGTATTGGTTTGAACTTAAAGTCTTCACTTATTTAACTCGAGAATCGACTATGTGGCACTTCATTGAGAAAAATGAAAATCATTGGATTAAAAATTTCAAAATCTAAAACGGAATACAAATGAAATATTAGGATCCATCTTTTTGAACTGACTCTGGCCTTGAATAATTTTTAGGTCAGCAGGATTGATTAGCCAATACTCAGACTTGCATATATGGTTTTTAGGTAGCAAATCAAACATTTTTTTGCGGTATGCCTTTTAATGGGTTTGCCCATTATTAATAAGAAACAGCTTGATGCCAAATGTGAAGTCACCAATATTAATAAAATTTTCATTTTTATAAGCTATCTGAAAACTGTATACAGTAATTGTGTGGTCCGTATCTCTCATTTTGCAGTGCTTTAGCAGCATTTTACACACGCAAATTCGCAGAGAAAATTCCAGATATAAAACCACCTTTGCTCCAGGTAACATATCATGTGAATGGTGGTATGTTTTGTTTAAATTTCTGATGTTACCTTGATGATTATAATTTTCACATTGCATCTTTATATCTAGAATGACGTTTCCACCATTCCGTTTGAGACTTGAAATTGACGAAAACTGATATGATGCATCAAGATTTCATTCTAGTAATTGTTTATTATAACTTGTTTACACAAAAGATAAAGGGTTGTTAACATTATTCCTACAATGAACAGGATGGTGGAGTATTCTTAAGCATAAAATTTTGGAACAGGCAATGTACCACCTGTTATGAAACTTTCAGATGTTCTCTCGTGATGTATTTTGTTTGTAAAATACAGAGGAAAAGTGGAAAACATATTCATTTGAAAATGAATCAGGGTAATGTAGTATAGTTACACCTAACAATGATAGGGTAAAAAAATAATTTTAGTATGTAGCATCTGTTGTGAAACTTTCAAATGCGCTGTTATTATTTAATTTATTTGTTAAAAGATGGAGTAAAATATGGTAGTATCTTGTATTCAGTTGACCCTAAAAACTCTTGTTTACTTTTAAAGTTATCTCTGCTATTGCTTTTTCTTTTTGGTTTCCTGACAGAGGACTCAGTTAAACTGCTTCCTTGCAACTTTAATATGCGAAGGAAACTAGTATGAATATCTTCATTATAAAATTATGGTTTCGAAGATGAAAAGTATTATTGCTAGTGTTGAAAGGAGGAAAAGGAAACCAAAACATCTGGTTATTTCTTTTCATTGTTTGTTCTCTGGTAGATCATCAATGTTTAGGAAATTAATACACGTTATTTGTTGAATTTGAAAATTTTTCTTTCTTGTGATGCTAGAGAGGATTATTTGTTCTTGGAAATGTCTGTCTGTCTGTCTAACTTTTTTGTTTTACAGCTTTTGGTAAGTTTATGGCAAGATAAAAGCGAACACGTACGAATGGCTGCACGCTCTTTATTCCATTGTGCTGCTACACGGGGCATCCCTCGACCTCTGTGCAGTGAAAAAGCTATTGATCATGCAAAACTTCTAGTCTCCGGAGATGGAATAGTAGAAAGTGGAAATGAATATTCCAGCACAGAGGAAACATCCACAAACACTTTGAAATCTGATGGGCAGCCTACAGAAAGAGTTTCTGATGCTGAGGAATCTGAAATACTTGCATGGCTAGAATCATTTGAAGGGCAAGACTGGATTTCTTGTATCGAAGGAACGAGTCAAGATGCAATGACATCTCATATTATTGTTGCTGCTGCATTAGCAGTTTGGTACCCTAGTCTTGTGAAGCCAAATCTTTCCATGCTAACTGTACATCCATTAATGAAGTTGGTTATGGCCATGAATGAAAAATATAGTTCCACTGCAGCAGAGATTCTAGCAGAAGGTATGGAGAATACATGGAAGGCCTGCATCAGCTCTGAAATACCTCGTTTGTTAGGCGATATATTTTTCCAAATAGAGTGTGTGAGTGGTGCATCTGCCAGCTCAACAGCACATAATCCAGCTCCATCTCTTGACATTCGGGAGACTTTGGTAGGGATTCTTCTTCCAAGTTTAGCAATGGCTGATATACCAGGGTTTTTGAATGTGGTAGATCGTCAAATTTGGTCTACTGCATCTGATTCACCTGTTCATGTAGTATCCCTCATGATTCTCATCAGGATTGTGCGTGGTTCTCCAAGATACTTGGCTCAATACCTTGACAAGGTTTGTAAAGACACTTTTTATTCTATTTTTGATAGGTTTGTAGAAACCTTTTTTATACAGCCAAGAAAATTCCTTTTTTATTTGAGGAAAAAAAGAAGAGAAAAGAAAATTTTATCTTTGATACTCTTATTTGTGAACACCCACGTTGGAAAAGTAGTAGACGAGGGTTAAGCCACTCTGCTTTTGCTTTTTCAGTTATGAAATTGTTTGGGTTTGTGGATCTCTTGCAGATATTAACCTTGGGAAAAATTATGTTAATGTAATGTGCATCGATATATAAAAAAGCTTACTGGGAATGAAGGAATAGAAGATTCATCTAGCCAACCCAAAGTAGTTAGTATTATGGCATTTTGAGTTGAGTTCATATATAGACTTACATGTGTCAAAATCCCTTCATTTCATGATTATGGATTGAACACACTTGTGTTCTTTGTATTGGACTAGTACTTACATGCTAACATTCCTCCCAGTTCAGAATTTCATGTACTTTTTGACATTGTTATGGGTTTACAAACTTGATTAGAGATTCAAAACTGTGGTACTCCCAAAATGCTTTAATGCCGCATAGTATTCTTCTAGAAAAAACAAATCGGCCTTCCTCTGGAAGGGTTCAAATTTTAATTTCTTAACTTAAAGTGACGAAAGAGTTTGAAATAGAGGACAGGATTGGCTCTGTGATATTTATTTTTTTTCAAATTTGAAATCGGTCAGTTTTTACATTATTCATTAAATCTTTGAACGTTGCACTTGAAGTGGCTCTTTACCTACTTGAGACCAAATCATTTTTTTCTCACAGATAATACTTACTACTGACTAAAGCAATCACTTTCAAAAGGTTAAAAACTATTCTATTTATTGATTATTTTCCGCTCTCTCTGATTACATTTAATTTGGATGGCTTGTTTTGTTCGAAATGTATTTGCTAATTAATAGTTTGTTTCACCTTCTTATGGACTCACTCACCTGGGAGCACTTATTCATCAGTGTCTTCGATGATTATTGCTTACCATTTAAGTGAAACAATTTTTCAAAAGTATATTTCTTCAACCATTTTCTGTTATTAATCTCAAATTTTTTAGGTGACTAACTAATCTTCACAATAACTCTATTTTTTCAGCACATAATTTTCAGAACACTTTTACTTCCCATTGCCAATATCACCTAATCCATAATATTCTCTTGGATAATATAGCTTTTTCTACAATGTGTATTCTGTAAATTCAAAAAATAATTCTTAGTGTAAATGCTTTCAGTGTTATAATCTAACTTGTGGACAGGTTTGCAGGTGATCAATTTTGTATTGCAGACAATGGATCCTGGGAACTCAGTCATGCGCAGAATTTGCCTTCAGAGTTCAATGGCAGCATTAAAGGAAGTTGTACGTGTATACCCAATGGTAGCCCTGAATGACAAATCAACTCGGCTAGCTGTTGGAGATGCATTTGGAGAAATTAACAATGCTAGCATTCGGGTATACGAGATGCAAAGGTAATAGAAGTTAAATTTGGGGCTGATTTGGTTTTGAGCTCAAATAACACTCATGTATTATGTTAGTTTGTAGACAAACCCCAAAGCAAGTAGTACTTTTTGTACTAGTCAGTCAGGTACAATAATAAATCAATTTTTAGATCACAAGTTCGCTCACATGCACGTTCATGTGCCTCTACTTTTTCCAAAAAACCTTGTTTGTTTCATTTTATTACAAGTAACTCATGATCAATAATTAAGGCAATCCAAAGCATTTTGTCTGTAATTTGGACAAATTGAACAATGCTTATGAAGTCAAGATCTATTCCCATTTCGAAGTCTTAAAGACCAACTTCAGTTTGTTTGCTTGTAGAATAAGAACTGCTTCTAAATATTTCTTTACAAACATTTCTATTGTAGTATGACAGTAATAAAGGTCTTAGATGCAAGTGGACCTCCAGGACTTCCTAGTTTGCTTGGAGGAGATTCAGAACTGTCAATCGCTACTGCAATTTCAGCTCTAAGCTTTTCACTGGATGGAGAGGTACTTGCGAACAATTTGGAGACCTCATGAAGTTGATTTTCATTGTCCTGCTGATTATTTTGACCACCTGTGTTCTTCTTGAAATCAGTTATAGCATGTACATATGAATTTTGTTACTGGTTATTAGAATAGGTTTCACACGTAGCTGGTACGATCTGTCCTAACATTGTGGAGTTATATAGCCTAATAAGTTTTGCTTTGAACACCATATCTGATTGACATATTCAACCAAATTGTAATGTCAAACTTGAAAAGTTAAAAGAATTATGATATGGTAATGTTAGTTATTGGAAGATTCATTGTTGAAGATGTTAAGAGTGTTGGTTGATTTAGAAAAAGGTAATTCTGGTTTAAGTTTAATTGGTTTTTGGATTCATCCATATTTAATCCTTCAGCTGGACCCACCATTACAGCCAAGATTAGAGTTTATCTGAGCTACAATTTACACAGTAACTCATAGACTGGATCCAGCACACATGAACTCCACTGGAGGACCAATTTCTCCCAACAAAAATCTCACAACATATGCTTGCTATTTCTCGGTCATCTAATGTTGACACATTGTAATAAGCTGCAATAAAAAAGAATATAGTTGTGGATGATGGGCAGGATTATACTTGTATGCATAGATTTCTTGTCAGCATATCTTCTAGGCTTAATATTAATGATTATATATATCGACATGCTTGCGACCTGGCTTATGGCACAAGACTAGGGTTGGTTTTTGTTCCCTTATGTTTATATTCCATAACTTTTATATATGCATATTTTGAACATTGTTATGCTTTAAAGAACATGTAACTGTTACTGTTGTATTTCTCATTGATAAAAATAAGCTTGAGCTACTAGCATTTTGAGGTGATTGTCAAAGCTCACATTTAAGTCAGTTTTCACCATAATCTTTCCTGCATTTCTCTGCGTATTGCAATTTTGCCCCCCTTCCCGTTTCTATGTTACTGTTGCCTTCAATAGCCTCCTTTCTGATGCTCTACTAATTCAAGGAGTTTATTCTCACATTACTTTCTTCTGTATATAATTTGCATAATCTTAGTTGCGTTCAATATTATCATCAGAGATTTGAAATATTTAAATCTTTTCTCTGTCATGTCTTTCACTAAATCATAGGCTTTTGAAATCTGCCACTAGTTTAAATCTAGTGAATTGTATTTCATTAATGATTTACAATTGTCATCTAACTGCAGGGACTAGTTGCGTTTTCTGAGCATGGGTTGATGATCAGATGGTGGTCATTGGGATCTGTGTGGTGGGAGAAACTCAGCCGGAATCTTGTTCCTGTCCAATGCACTAAACTGATATTTGTTCCCCCGTGGGAGGGATTTTCACCCAATTCTACAAGGTCAAGCGTAATGGCAAATGTACTGGGTAATGAGCTACAGGCTAATCGGCAGGTAATTATTAATTCCTTATTCATTATTCCAGTGGAACGTTTCTCTCTGAATGCATCTGGTATAGATTGAAAGTTTAAATGAATTTGTGTTGTACGGTGTTGAGCATAATAATCTGTAAAAACTTTTTGGTAGGAATCCACAAGTGATACGAATGAAACAGACAGATTGAAGCTCTTGATTCATAATCTTGATCTCTCGTACCGGCTAGAATGGGTTGGTGATAGAAAAATACTACTTTCTAGACACGGTCAAAATTTAGGCACTTTCCAGTTATAAGCTATTGTTGTCATGGGGATTCTAGTTCAGAGGAAGATTTTCTTTTCATTTAATTTGAAGAGTTCCAGTTGAGAATTCCGTCACACAGTTTCAGTCCTGCTCCTTGAGCAAGAAATGTAAATTTCTAATGACATTTACTTCACTTGGCAAAAGATCTCCTCATACCTTCAGCTGCTGCTTACATTTATAGCTCGTCTGCAGTCCTTGTTCCTGCTGAGGTATAATTTTGTTTCAGGGCAGCCCAAACTTCCTTTGTAGGTTTTTGGTGGAAGCAGATAATAATGTAAGCCTCCGGGGATATCTATTTTTTAATTCATTGGTATTTTTAAAAAACTTTTTAAGACCTCCATTTCTCTCCTCTTTCGAGTCACGAAATTTCTTTTCAGTTGTTTATTTTTCAAATTTTTGTAAGGGATGGGGGTAGGCTTGTATAAATCATGTTTTGTACAACGAGTCAACACATGCCAATTACTATCTATCACTTTTAAGGGGAATTTTTGTTCTGCTTAATTGTTTGTTGTGCTATCTTGGGTAGTCAAACCAACTTATAAGTTGGTTTTAACTAAAGGTGTTTGACAATAATTTATTTTTTGACTTATAAGTTGAGTTTTAAGTCAAAAAAAGAAGTAATTATTTGTGACTTATTTGTCATTTTAAAATAAGTTAGGTTGATCAAATGTAATATCTATTTTGTTTTTATTAATGTCTTTTTTAATAATTTTTATATTTATTTTAACGTATAAGTCATTATGAGTAGAACACACATTCATAACTTGTTTTAACTTAATTTTTGATGTCAAACTCTTTTATTTATAAGTCAAAACTTAAATCAACGTATAAGTTAATTTATATTTTAGCTTTTAAAACATTACCGAACGGAACATAGTAGTGGTGGAGGCTGGAGCCGTAAAGGAGATGATGATAATGAACTGTGCTTATCTTCTTCAATTAAGTTATGATTATGAAGATATATACGCAACCATGGAATCTTATTCTTTGAAGTTTGAAGGAGAAGGAACCCCAAAAGTTGGCTGGTCAATCCTATAAAAGATGATCGAGTGAATTTGACAGATGTAACAAATTTACAATTTTGTGATATATATTTCCTTATAAATCAATTTGAAGTACGCAACATATGTATGTATCTTGTGACTTATTTAATTATCCCATGAGCGTATCACGGTACAAATGAGCTGTTGTGGTCTGTGCCATGTCTATGCAAAATTAACCAGTGGATAAAAATACATTATTCATATTTGTAAATAATACTATTTTTGTGTAATAGATATATAGAATAATTTTTTTATTATTTATTTTTATATTTAATCTTTGATAAATTTCCTACGTCTGCCCTAATTGACTGCTTTGTTTAATGAAACCATGAAAGATAGTTTAATTGGAACTAAAATGTCTCTTGAATGTTCACTTGATTGAGGACTGATGTAGAATAAATGGCACCTACATTAATTAACCATGTCATGCATAAGGGTGTAAACGAAATTTAAATTTGAAATGAAACAAAGAAATTTCTACTCGAATTATTTTCGAAATGATAAATTTATCTTTCGACTTGAATTATATTTGAAAAATCCTATTCAGATTCGATTCGATTTCGAATATTTATTACTTTCGAATTTGATTCATTTTCGACTTCGAATATTTATTCAAACTACTGTGATGAAACTTCAAATTCAAGTCAATTAATTAGTCTCCACATAATAACTAGTTTTATAATAAATATAATTATAAATTGAATTTGTTATTTTACTTAAAATGAAAAAATATATTTATTATTACACTCTACAAATATAAAATCACAATTAAAATTAAAAACAAAACAAAACAATAACTAATTATCCTAATTTGATTTATATTTGTATATATTATAAGAGAATGTATCGAATATCTAATCAATATTAACTTAGTATGTATCGAATCACAATAAAAAAATTCGAGTAGTTTGAATCTTAAACGAGTCGAGTATAACATAACTCGCTTCATATTCTACTCATATTTTTATTCTAACTATTTTTAATGCTTGATTTGGATTATATTATTAACGAATCAAATCTCATTTCGTATTTTTTTTTTCGGTAGAATCGAGAATCGAACCTGTTAATCACATTTTTTGCATTGTTCTTGTTAGTCATGCATGTGTAATGTGGTACTTTATATTAATTCATTTCGTAAAAAGTGCTTTATTTATACAATCTATAATTATTAAGAATGTATTTTTACTTTATTTATATATTTATCCTTAAAGTATATATGTGACTAGCTAATTTAGATATGGCGGTATGAAATTATGGTAACAAACTTGAAAATAGCGTGTCAATTTTATAAAATTAATACTAGGGATAAAAATTATATACAAAAATTGTGTACAAACAAGTTAAAAAATGAGAGAAAAATGAAAATGAGACTTATAAATATATTTTTATCGATAAATAATACATGAATCATACTGTTTGTGCACAACAATTTTCTGTGTAGACTATTATTGTGAAAAAGAGTCATATTTATATAAAGTCTTGAGACTGCTTTATATCCTTCTATTTTATTCTTTTATCCTTATTTTTACTTTCCCACTCTCACAATTAATCTCGATCTTCTCTTTTAACTCTTATTTTTATTTATTTATATTTTCTTTTCACATGCATAGATGACGTGTGTATGTCAGATGACTAGCTATTATTAATAATAAATATAGTCGGAATAAATAAACAAATGTGCTAAATACATATATAGTAATTTTTTTTGGCTACGTCTACATGCATCCATGGGCATCCTTAGGGCAGTGGGGTCAATTGACCCCACTGAATTTTTGGAAATTAATTTTTAATTTGATTTTGATTTTATAAAATATTTAGTGAAAATAAAAATTGATTAAAAAGTCTATTAAATGTCTCAAATTTCTACTAACACAAACACTCCACTCTTTTATATTGTTTAAGAACTTACATTTGAATATGATATTTTGCATGCAATTTATTAAAATGAGACTATCATTCACGATAGTTTCAAACAATGAAATCTCAAAAATGTTATTATAAATAATATTTTAACAATATTATTTAGTTTTGTAATTTATTTTAGAGGACACAAGAAGTGTCTCTTATAATAATGATGTTTTAAAATTTTTTTATAAAATATCATTTTATATATAACATAAGATCGAGTATTCAAGTGTATTCAATTACATAAAACAATATCAATTTTATATGATAATACACAATTATTCGCGATATCCCCGTGATTCGACGCCTTTTATTTTATTGTATTTTAATTTTTTATAAATTTTGTTTTAAAAAATTAACTTGATCTGAATTAATGGGCTGAATCCGCCCATGCATGCATCGACAATATCCCCATTTAATTTGTGTATTAATATTTATTTTGTTGGTTAATATTGTTTGTATAAAAGTGGATCCAATTATTGGAATAATGGTAGTCGAGAGGCACTTGCATAGAAGTCGGCATTAATACATAGAGCCTTATCTATTTAAAATATAAAATGGAGTATAATTTTTTACCATCGCTTTCAATCACAGTTGGAAGTGAAATGGCATGCATCCTCTTATTATATATATAAAGAAGAAAAATTCAAGTGGATATATATCTTAAAGTACTACATATATATTCCACCAATAATTATTTCAACTTATCATAATTCATATGTATCATATGTACAAATTATATATGCTCTTCTTTGAAAAACTAGTGCGCCAACTTCTTTGACATTCAATTACAAGTATAGACGTACCATGTTGGAATTTGGATTGAATTCATATATATGAATATCAAAATTAAATACCAAATATAAAACTAAATAAATCAAATAACATTAAATATTAAACTTATTTGTGACGTGTTACGTGAGCCTCCTAACTGTTTTAGATTTTCTTAATATTGATAAATTTACAATTAATATTGAAGAGAATACATACACAAAAAATGATAGAAAGTATATATATATATATATATATATATATATATATATATATATATATATATCAATTCCTACATATATATATATATCTAGTTTCGGGATCAACTCGAAGTCTCGAACAGTAAATGTTATAATTGTTTTTTGTTTGTTCAAATAATAATAATAATAATAATAATAATAATAATAAAAAGCCAAAACTAGCTAGACAGAACAAATTTAAAGATGTAGGCTTAGCTTGCTTTAAATCTGTTAAATCAGCTACAAAATGTTACCTAAAATGTTCCGTAGAGCAATTGTAAAAGGTTGAAGTTGAAATTAGGGAATCCAACTCCTCTAATCCCACAAAGAAATCGTCGTTCAAGATCATATCTGATATAACAAATTCAGCATCCTTGCCGATTCCTTCAGCCTCTTGTTCATGTTTAATGGGCTGCTGGGGAATTACTACTTCTTCACTGATATCTGATGTTGGAGAGCAACTGGAGTCTTTGGGTGTTGCCACAATAGTACTGGTATTGACCGATGAGGGGCTTTTCGGGGTGGTGAACTTGTGCCGGTTTGTACCGGCAAGAGAACTCCGTCGAGTTGGATGGCTGTGGCTATGTTCCCCGGAATAGGTTATGATAAACATTCCGGGATCATTACAGCTTTGTTCAACTTGCTTCCTTGCCAAACATCCTTTTAAGCTACTACACCTATAATAGCTCCTGCTTTTCAATTAACCAAACAAACTTTAGTACTAACTAAACAAATAACATGTCCTCTACGCTTCAAAATTAGAGATTCAATTTAATTTTTTTAATTAATTAAAATTTAAAATTGATATAAATTTATTTTAATTTTAAAAATTGAAAATCGAAAACCTATATATATATATATATATATATGATAATTAATAGTAGTTTTATATATGAATGTAGATATGTATATATACCTTGGATAAGGTGATCCTTTAATGGGTTTCTGACCATATTTACGCCAAGCCCACAAATCAGAAGAAAGACCATCAGCAGTTACTTGAACCACCACCCTTTTGTGTTGGTTCTTCCTGATTTTAAAAAAGAAAGAAAAAGAAGTAAAATTGTCAGCAATTAAAATTGCGAGACAAGATAGCTTTAAGGATGAAGCAACAAATTAATTAATTCAAAAATTATACGTACGCACCTTTTATATTTAGCTGCATGGGCAGTATTACTTTTATTAGGACTAGCAGCTTTAGCAGGAATTGTGTGCTTCTGGACTTCTTCAGGGAAAGAATCGGAGGAGGAGGTAATAATGGGAGCTTGTGGGGAAAAAGAATTAAACATGGGATAAAAGGGCTTGTAAAGCTCATCTAATTCATCCACAAGAACTTTATCATTACTGTTATAATTGGCTTCAAAAAGATCAGGAAAAGTGAAATGAAAATCATCATCGTTATTATTATTCTGAATGTAATTCAGTGAACCGAATGAAGAAATAGTCGGATCATCAAAATAATCGTGGATCCTCTGACAATAGCTTGCAGACCCCAATCTTCCTCCATACTAACAAATTCTCCCATTAAAATGCCACGCCCTGCCTTTTCTTCAACTGTATATATGTGTGCGTGTGCGCGCGCATGAATGAGAGAGTACTTATGAGAAAATATGGAAGGGAAGCTCCTTTATTTATATAGTATCTATTGAGGAGAGAGAAAAAGGGAGTTAGGCCACTTGTGGCGAAATATAGGAACTAGTAGATTTTGCATTTCCATTAGGGATTTCCTGTATTGGAGATTGACTTTGTTACAATGTCAAAACTCACAAAAAAAACCCTAGACAGTCCAACGCGCATTCATCTTTTACTTAGCTTCTTCGACCAGCTGGGTTTGTAGTTTAAGGGTACGACCGAGGCGAAGAAACAAATACGTAGGTTTGACCAAAATATATAAATGCCAAAAGGTATCTTTATTAAATTAATAAATGTCGTCATGACAAAAGTTGGCAGTCATAATTAAGTCATGCATGCGTACGTAAGATCATTTTCTTTATAGTAGTAATATTAAGCCAGAGGGCCGGGGATTTGTCGTCACTTTGGCCTATGGTAAATTGCATACGAAAATATAAGAAATAAAAGCATTTTCCTAAAATTTTCAGTCAAACATCCCGTCTTAGATGAGTTATTACGCCTTGTACGTCATGTTCAGGTTTTAATTTGACAAATGATATATATATATATATATATATATATATATATATATATATATTATATATATATATGAAGATTGATACGATTTTGTCGTGTTAAATCCATTTATACTACAAATCTGTACTTGGCCTTAGACAATTTTTTTTTTTTTTTTTTTTTTTAATGTTCTAGTAGTAGGCTACTACTAAATTAATTTCTTCCCTCAACAATCCATTGTCATGGATGGAATCCCTATATATATATATATATATATATATATATATTAGCTAGGTCCCATGTTTATAAAAGACTGTATGAGCAGTAGGATTTATCTCAAATTTTGAATCTTAATAGGATGATTTATTGAATGAACGAAAATTTAAAATCATTTATATTTTATTAGATAAATTTATTAGATAGAGAGAGAAATAGTGTGTGTGAGAGAAATTTTTACATGCAATTCTAAAGGGAAAATGGCAAAATATCCACCATTTTTATTATTATTAGTGTATCAGTGATATTATAAGTAGTCAATAAATTTAAAAATACATATAAAAGAAACTTATTTTTTGTAAATGAGAGTTTTTATGCAAACGTATATAGGGACGGTGAGAATACTAATTCTTAACAACCACAATTGGTATATATTTTCTGTAAAACTTGTTTGATCGTCTCTATATATATTCCCACAAAGGAAATTACCTCAAGACTTTTAAAAAGTATAAAATTGACAACCATGTTCCACGCTCGCAAGTTGCAATGGAAATGGGCTCACTAGCTAGTATACCTATATATATATATATATATAGTTACAATTAATGCACAATGCATGAGTTGCGCATGAAAACTACAAAGTCTATGATAGTAACATGCATGTTCCAATTTTAAAATACTATATATATATATAATATAAAACAAGAAGAAGAAGCGAAATATTAATTTTCTAAAAATATTATAAGAGTTAATTAATCGAGTACAATTTAACTTCCTTTACATGATTTTTTTTGTTCCTTGATTCTGTTATTAATTAAGTAATTAAAGATTTGTTTAACTTGTACAAATAAACTACGTACAACAAACGGGGCCTAAGAAATCATATATTAGTTCTACTAATTAATATGCAACTACTACTTTTTAAAGGTTGCATTTAATTTTCTGGCTATGTATAATGTATGTGTTAATAGGATAGATGTGTTACACAGCCTATATATACACGGGTAGCGTAGCTAGCAAATTGGCATTACCTGACATGAAGGGAAATATCTCAAGTGATGAGGGATTGGCCCTTAATTCCTTTTGGTCCACCTCCACTATTACTATTGCCATACCTTAATTGGATCTTGCTTTCTTGTTTTATTCACCTAGGCCCTAGCTATGTACGTAATGTAGGTAGGTAGGTACCAGTGTTTGAAGATTTGAAAGCTCTTCGTACTGGATTTAGGCTCCATTCCATATGTTAGAAAACGACTTGTAGCATTTTCCTTTTGTGAACCGTCTTCAACTGAGTCGGAGCCCCGCTGCCCCGGTAGTAAGAATATGAAATTTTGAACTGGCAACTGACGCGCAAATTTGCCCAATATAGAGCTTGAGTTTGAGGTTTGAGAAAACTATGGCAGATATCTGCAAATCATCCATCTTCTTCTCAGATCAACACCTCTGCTTCGCCAACATCCTTCCTCCTTCTCAAGTATCCATTCTCTCTCTCTCTCTCTATATATATATATGTCATTCCTACGTATTCATTCACGGGCGCCTGTGTGTATGTTTGTATATACTGTCGACTGATTTCGTTACTCAAATTGTGACAATTGAAGGTCCGAGCAAGAATCGAAGTAGCTGTCCTCAATTTCCTTAAGATCTTAAATTCTCCGACTCCTGCTATCTCCGATCTCTCACTGGTTTGAAATTCATCGATACCTTTTTTATTTAAATTCTAATTCTACTCAAAAACTGCGAAACTCGATCAAGTAACTATATTGTTTTTGTTTCACTTTAAACATATACTGTACTGATTGTGTATGAAAAAACCCTAAATGTTTGATCAATCGTCACAATGATTAAACAGGTTAGTAGAAACTCGAAGAATAGCAGAGTGAGTCGAGGACTGTTGACTGATGTGTCGTGGATTTTTCTCTCACATTCGTCTTGCAAAAGCTCTTTGATGCGAGAAAAAACTGCTAAAGCCTTCATTAGAGGTGTAATTCATTTTCTCAATCAAACATTTTCAACACACAGACGGATTAAAGTGATATATAGATTACATAGCAAATAATAATAATAAAAAAAAGTGATATATACTTTATCCTGTATTGGTCAATTTTGCAAAAGTTGTCAATTTACAATTGAACCTCCTAACTCAATTTAAGTAGTAACAATTACTAAAACACTCTATTTTTAGCTTTTTCATTAATGATGAATCTATAGTAATGGACTCTCATTTTGGGACAGATAGATTGATGTTCTTCAAAATTTCAATACAAAAGATATGACTCTGTCCGAGTATACGCTCATATGTATTGCTTTTTTTCTTTTTGCCTCGTTCTTATTGAGTTCTCTATCTAATTGCGTATTGTATCTAGTGTGGAAGGTGATGGCGATGTGTTATCAGATTCTGGTTCAGGAAAAGAGAGTGACTCAGAGAGAACTGTTCTACAAATTACTTTGTGATTCTCCAGATTATTTCAATTCTCAACTGCAGGTCAATAGGACAATTCAAGGTCACAGTTGTTTCTCTTGTTTCCTGATGAAGCTAATTAATTTTTTATAATCTCTGACAATGTAGTTTTTTTCTTCTTTTTTTTCTTCTCAAATGTTTATATAACTTTACAATTTTATGCCTAACAGATGTGGTGGCATTGCTTCGTTGCAGCCGTTATAGTCTTGGAATCATGGCATCTAGCAGAGGAGCTGTATCTGGCCGCTTATTGCTTCAGGCATACATTAATTCTCACTTTTGTTCTAATTCATTGCACAGCTATAAAAGTTTGCTTTGTATTAAATTTTTATTTTAAAAAAGTTATGCTTTAGCAAGTTACTTTTGATTTACATACTATTTGCTATTACAACTCATTTAGTGTGCTAAATGCCAATCAGGATATTTAGGCCTTGGGGTGATAAGCATGATAAATGTTATGTTATCCGTAATGTGTTTATGAGAAAATGAGGAAACAGTGCACTTCTCCACATGATATTATTTGTATACAATGCCATTTTCTTTCTAAACTTGAGAAGAACATTTCAGTGTGATAGCAAGTTTCAATTTTTGATCTGGCATTAGAAACTTTTAAAAGTGAAATGAAATAGTGTCCATTTTGTACATTACTTTGAATCATTATGTTTTTCGGTGGAATAAAGGATGCTTTTATATGTGCTATTCTCTTGCTTCAAAATTATTATGAAATAGGATCCAAGCCTTGTGGTTGTAGACTGTTCTACATGTGGATCTTCTGGCTATGCTATTTCCGGGGACCTGAATTTGTTAGAGAAACTGGTCATGAAGACAGATGCTCGATATATTTTCGTGGTGGAGAAGGTATGTATAATAAATTTTACTCTTGTTTATGATGGCTTTGCTACTGATGCTTAAATAAAATTTGAACAAGCTTTGTCTCTCTGTAGCATGCAATATTCCAAATGGGCCGATGACCGAGGATTATGTATTCAATCAAATTCCAAGCATTTTTATCACAGCAAAAGGATACCCTGATATTGCCACAAGGTAATTTAAAAGCTTAAACAGTTAACTTTCCTTGTACACAAAAAAATAAGTTGAAGCCAATTAGGTTCTAATTTTTCAAGCAGGTTTTTTCTTCACCGAATGAGTAGAAATTTTCCTGAGATACCAATTTTAGGGCTGGTTGACTGGTATGGATGCCCTTTTTCTTTTTCTCTCGCTGCGCCAGATACATAATTTGTGCATATATGCAATTTTTAAATTTCAAAATTTTCAAAGGAATCCAGCTGGATTAGCAATTCTATGTACCTTCAAGTTTGGAAGCATAGGAATGGGCTTGGAAGCATATAGATATGGTGCCTTCTCCACTGTTATATTGGTCGACTTTCAGGCTCTATATATATCCATCAATCTAATCAATAGATATTTAATTATTGTTGTCACTCAGCTTGCAATGTTAAGTGGCTTGGATTGCGAAAGGATGATCTTGAGCTTATACCTGACCAATCATATATCCCACTCAAGCCACGGGATCTGCAGATTGCCAAAAGCCTGATCTCCTCAGACATCTTGCAGGTAGGCTTTGTGAAGGATAAGTAAAAAAGTCCTGAATCATGTTTAAGAATAATTATCCAGGATGGGAGTGTAGACTCACTCTTATTTACACATGTTTTACTAGGACAACTACAAACAAGAGTTGGCAATAATGGTTCAGAGTGGTCGCGGAGCAGAAATTGAAGCTCTCTATGTCCATGGATTTGAGTTCTTAGGGAGGTACTTGGCAAAGAAAATTGTACAAACCAATTATATATAGGTACTTACATTGACACTTCCACAAAGGGCATGTTTCATTTACGCAGAAAATATCTTTTATATATTAGAGGGAAAGAAATGAAAATTGGTGATACTGTATGTATATATGCAATTATTTACATATACATATTTACTAAAAGTAAAATATTCAAAGCTTTTGTTTTTTTGGTTTATAGTATAATGCCTGAATTAATTGGCTGAAGATTAGTGATAAATTAGTTTGTTTCAAAACTTCGTCTCAGGTCAATTGGATCATGGATTTTTCTAACCAAATCAATAGTTCAAGAAACCAGATCAAGTTGTATGAATTTGGTCAAGTTTCATATGAATTGTTGATTTTGAGCATACATCTCTAAAAACTTTTTCTGATGTTCTAGTGCATAATTTGTTTTATTGGATAGGAGTGAATGAAAATCAGTGATTTAGTCAATGTTAATCAAAGATTAAATTCCAAATTGAACCCTAAATTCTAACCTTTAAATCAATTTGAATCTTAAACTTTATTTTGAATTAAATGCACTATAAACTAAGATTTTCAAACTTGGACCGGTCATTGAACTGAAAAAGGTAGTGAGTAGATAGGTCATTGGTCCAACTAGTGGTCGAACCGTTATTGACCTAATTACGTCATTAATATATAAAAATATATATTATTAGTAATTAATAAAATTTTAAAAAATCTCATTTTTGTGAACTAAAACATAATAAAATTGAGTTACAATATTATTAAAAGTGGTTAATTTTAATATTAAAAAAAATTGGTACAAACAAATGAAAAATCAAGTCATCGATTAGTCGGTTCGATTGATCGGTCAACTGAGTCAAATAATTTTTGATCAAATCAATAAAATCGGACTAAATCGGATTGGAATACCGATCGATTCTAATTTTTACCGGTTGAATCGGCAGTCCAATCCAGGTTTAATAACCATGTATAAACTTTGAGTTTCAATACAATTTTCACCCTCCTCACTAAAGTTTAGAGAGTGCGGGGAGGGTATATATTGTTTTGAAACTTAAAATTTAGGGTACATATCATTCAAAATAAATTTTAGGGTGCAAATTATTTTTACGATTGAAGTATAAGGTAAAATTGGAGATTAGTCTCAAATGTAATAAAACTTAGTACACAAGGCGAACAATTATTATAAGACTTTCAATAAATGGAAATGGGCACTTGCATTTTGAGATGGATGGAATACTATATAAAAATATTAATTTTAAATGTACTTTGAACAGTAAAAATATTTAGCTCTTATCAGTAGTACTTTCTTTTGTTTTCAGAAGATAGAGCAAAATATATTTTTTCACATATATTAAGAAAAAAAAACAAAGTAGAGAAAAGAAAGTAAAAATATTTAAATTTATCTTTAGAGACTTCACAAGATTATGATGAGTAATTTTATTTTTTTATATTAATGAATTTTTTAAATGACATTTTTACTTTTGATTTTATGTATGTTAGCTCATCTTTTTGTAAAAGGAGGTAGGGAGTATATTACAATCAAAACATGTATTACAAACTCATTGAATAAAGTACTAAAAGTCAAGCTTCCAACTATTCTATTATCCGATCTGTTGGGTCATGATATTTCTCTTTTTTGGGCCGAATAAGTTGGACTTACTTATTTAATTAATCCATTGGACCTTCATTATTGTACCTTGAAAGTCGCTGGGCCTAATCACCATGTTATTTCTATTTAACTCTATAAGACCGGGTCGGTTCGTTGGATTAACCCGTTGGATCATTTAATATCTATTACTTTGACTTGTAATGATCTTGTAATGATGAAAGAGCGTGACAGTTGACTGAGACACCTGCCATGCATTAATGTGGATGGGATTATAACCGGCCGGCGGCATAAACAGTGACCAAAGGTGGTGAGTAGACTGCAGGCAGGCGGCAGGACCCATCAGATCACGGGCCGTGGTCGAGAGGTAGTGGGTGGCACGCAGAACCGCAAAAGAGAGTATAACCTATCAACTAAGCCTTCGAAAAGAGGTACGTTTTTATGCACACATATACACTAAGAATTATTATCTCTCTCAAGACACTAGGCATTACATCCTCCATTTGTTAACCTTGTGAACACGTATACTTACTCTCACGCCTGAGCTATCCCCCGGCGGTCCGGCCGTCAAGCTTGTAGTGTTTATCGTGTTTACTGTGCAGGATCAGGGCGTCTTACGTGATTGGAACGTTGAAGAAGATCCTGGCGTTAACACGATCCAAAGATGAACTCCTGAACCTTGACCTTTTAGGAAATTTCCTTTTCTTTATAACAACTCCACGTAAAGGCTTTAGGGTTGCATAGTTTTGAACCTTTGGACCTTGAACCTTTCCAAATTTTCTCCGTAACGAATTTAGGTAGGGTCAAATTTCTCCCATCTATTGTATTGTACTGTATGTCTGTCTCTATATATGATTATATATATATGGCCGTTATTGAGTATGGCGGGATGGTCGACCGTCTGTTTCTCCGATCAAGAGGAACCAATTTTTTTTATATATAGTATATAAATATATATTTTCTGAAGTTTGTAAAAGTTTTAATTGCTAAAAAAATTACTTGCTGTCGACTATGACACAAAAAATGTTAAATGGGTTCGCAACTATGTGCATCGAAAAGGATATGCTGGACAAACTTGAATTTGAACATTTGATTGAAGATTTTGCATCTATGAATACTAGAAGAAATATCTTTAAATGAATGTATTTTTGTATATTTTGTTGTAGTCGAACTTCTCGTAAATTTTGTTGTAGTCGAATTATTATGTTTTAAGCTCTAAAAATGTACTTTTTTGAATACAAGTTATAATTTTTATTTATTTATTTGAACTTTTTTTTTTTGGTAAAGACAATGTCTTGACACCAAAAATCTCAGTAACTACCGTGTATATATATATACATACATATGATGTGCAAGACTATGCAAATTCAAACATCTAGTCTTAGTACAAAGATAGTAGTAGCTTGTTACTCATAGACCTACTCTGTTCTCCTCTAATCTATTTTCTATCGAGTGTAGCACTAGCAGTGATCTGATTCATCTGATGGACTCTGTTCGCCAGATATTCAAAACCTTTTGTGCAAAATTATATTATGCGTTCATAACTATAAGAAACTATTTCTCAGGAGAAGAGAGTATTTCCAATTACCACCACTCCATTTTCGCCTTCAGTTTTCCCGCCCTACTTACCTTCCTACAGTTGAAGTATGTAGGAAGGTTTGATTCTCCGTTTGTTACGCATCCAAAAGCCATGGCAATTGCCGTTGCGAGTTTTCTAATTTATTGCCTGGGATTCCATGGGGAGCTGAGAATTTCTGTGTCTCGTCTCTTGTCTACTTATCCCAACGTTGTTGGCTATGGCGTCACATTTTTTGGTTACTTGTCGGTTGCGTCTCTGGCATCAATTCTCTTCTCAGACTTGGTTCAGCCATTTCTTTTTCTGCTCTTGTCGTTGTTTTTAGCTGGGCTGCTGCTACATTTAGTTCAGAATAGATCAGTGGGTGAAATTGGAGGATTCAACAACCTAAGCAGGCGCATCAAGAGTTTTTTTACTAGTGTTTTTATGGACAACAGAGATATTCTTCCGGTGGCCACCAATTTATAACAGTCCTGATCTAGTGTCAAAATTATGTATCCATTTCACGTGTAGTAAGTAATAGTTTTGTTTTGGCAAAATAATTTGCAGCTTAAGGATTTAGGAGGAGTTTAAAATTATTGTAAGAGTCCCTGTGGAGTGGTTATCATGTATGTAATCCATTGTTGTGAATTTGTGATGTGTTTTAATACTAGTTTGCAGAGATGGAAGAATTCTCTTATTAGCACAAAATAACATTGAGATTTTTGGGCCAAAAGCAAAAGCAGGTGTTTTAATTGGTAAAATAGTAGTAACAATTTTAAAGATAAATTCATGAGAAATGTATTTATTTATTTAAAAAGGGAGCCATAAACATTTATTTTCAGCTCCACAAAGTAGAAGAGAAACTTTTTTGCTCTAGGTACAGATTTAGTGACATTGTAGCCAACTGGGCATGCCATCAGCCAAAGGAACTAGAGCTAAACAAGCAACAAGACTTTGGAGCTATGCGTTATTGGAAAAGTAGTAGCAGACAACAAAACAATTTTAGAACAATTATCCAAATGAATTAGGAAGAATAATACAATTACTCGCAATATTTCAATACAGCCGGTAAGAGCAAAATAATAATACTAGTCTAGTCTCAGTTTGATGTAACTTTTAATTACCACGTTTTGGATTATGTTTTATAAGAAAATCTTTACTTGAGCCATTCATTAATCATTAATCATTATTCATTATTCATTATTCATTACAATTACTAACTAGAAGTATCTTGAAAGACATTATGACCACCAAAAACAAGAAAATACTACGTAATAAGATGAGAAAAGGAGAAGAGTCAAAAATCAAATGACAAATCCCTTTTTATTTATGGTAAAAGGTTCCGTATAAATTCTCACTAACTTTGCAATTCAATGTTAAAAGCTTTAACCTTGCACATTTATCTGAAATAGCAGCACTGCTTTCTCTCTCCTCTGAACTGATCTACCGAATTCGCAGCCTCGCATTAATGGGGTCGATACTCGGCGACCTGCCTTCATTCGACCCCCACAACTTCAGCCAACTTCGACCCTCTGATCCTTCAAATCCTTCCGTAAGCACTTCCATTTTCTACCTTTTATATATATAAATAAAAAAACCCATTTAAATTTTCACTTTGATTTTCTTTTTCTGAATGAAATTTCGTCTTTGCATGATCCATTAAGCTGTTATTTATCTTGTTAGTAATTGTTAAAGAAATGGTCGTGTGCGCTGGGTCAGGACTTGGTTGAGTTTATTTTTGAGATGTTGTAGTACAATGTTTGATCTTTTACCGAATTCAGGATTAGGGTTTTCTTGGTTCAGCTATATTTCAGTCATTGCACTTGAAATGTATAGTCTTCTAGTGTCTGATTATGGGGTGTCAATGTTTTGGAAGATTTAATGTTTTTTTTAAAGAGAAAAGTAGGGAAGATATGAATGCTAGAAATATCTAATTATGTTCTCTGTACAGTGATTGTATACTTTGTAAATTATATGAACAATAATTATTTTAGTCTATATTCCTTCTGTAAGCAAGAGCTTAATTTGTGTTCCACCCCAAATTTCTGCATTATGAGGAAGTTCAAAATTGTAGGCGAAGAGCACAGAATCCTCTGTGATTGTTTGTTAGTTTTACAAAGTTTTGTAATTTAGCATTTAAAGTATGCTGGATTCCATTAGTGGACAATGGAGTGATTATGGATCACATGTTTTTATGGTATTGAGTAATGACAAAAACACAAAGTCACCCAAAGTCTGATTAGTGGCTGCTTATGTTATTGTTCATAGATGTCCGTGTTACTTAAATTGGTTACCACTAATAGACTGGAAACAGTCACCCAAAGTCATTGTTGGAAGTAGTGCATACAATTGCCATTTGTTCATGCTTTAATGTGCTGTTGGTTCTTTTTGTTTATTGAGAAGTATGGAAAAGTGACAGGAAGTGTTTATTATGCTGTTACATGTCTTTGTTCATCTACAATATGTTTTAATATAGGTAAACTTAGATAGCTGGGAGATATGGCCAAATAATCTGAGGCCCATATATGCAACAAAACTGAGAAAAGAGTGAAGAAAATTCACAGAATTTTGGGACTATCATTGGAATAAATACACGGAGACCTACATTTTGAAGCATTCAGACTTGTTAGTACCTAGTAGCTATGAGTTATGACTAGCACGGTAGCAGTTACCCGTTTGATGTATTTTGTGAATCCCCAAGCAAGAAACTATGAAGCAACTACAAATTTTGATCCAGCCATCTAACTTCCCCAGTTCTACTGTCTTAACTTGCAAACTTTTGTAACCCATGTGGAACCCATGGTCTCACAAATGATGGGTAGAATAAAGTTTTGAAGGGTTTATTTCACTAAAAAGTGGAGTGCAAGGTTTTGTAACCATTAGTAAGCAGTGATCACTGCTGCAGTGACTGATGTATGAAATCAGCATTTAGTTTTGCAATATAAATTTGAGACAAATGAGATCTACAACATATGTTACATATTGCCTGATGTGTCATTAGGAAACTTATTCTGATAATACTTTTACATTGGTTTTCTTCTATTTTTACCTTGAAATTAGTAGGTAGGGGCCCCAAACTTTACTTCATTTGTTAACTTTGTCGATACTTTTAACATTATGAAACTTTATTGGTGAAATCTCAGTTGTGTTAGTTTTAACTTGCCAGGGGTAGAATTTACTTATTCACTGTTAAATCTTCAGTTATGGTGATGAAATGTTTAAATAGTAGGTGAAGGCGAACATTCCTACCACTAAACTTTTACTATGTAGTAATAAACGTTTACTTGATTGCTTGCAAGTTCATTGCGCTTCAATCTCCAGAAATATAATGCTGTACCAACATATAATATTTCCTAGTTTACGTGTAATTTTTTTTCAAAAGAAACGTTTCCATGTAAGAATCACTACCTACTCATTGGTTTGTTCTAGAACAAAAAAAGCAAATATATTGTTTAACCATGTTGTAGCCTTTCCTCTAAGTGCAGTCTCTTCAGAGCTCCAAACTTAACGATGGCAACTTTATCATGCTTCTGACATCAAATTCACAAACATAATCTTACACAAAAAATTTCCGTATCTGTTGTCATTTTGATATTTTTAGTTGTAACTTATCAGAGGCGTGAAAAATAAGCAGATAGATATTTGTGTGTGTGTTATCACTTACTATAAAAGTTTGTTTTTGTTTGTTTCTAGAAAATGACGCCTATCACTTATCATCCCACTCATGATCGGACCATTCCACCACCGGACCAAGGTAATGTAGATAATGGTTTCTTTCTTTCCTTTTTGTTGGTTGATTAGTTTCATAACTTTTTTCCTGGTATTGATGTTATTAATGTCACTATTGGAGATTTTACCAAGACTCTTTCTAGTATTTCTGTTTTTTTTCCACCTTCCCCGCTTTTCCCATGAGGACTGTGTGTCTTTTAGTTTGGACAAATTTAATATACGAACAGCCAAGATTAAATGGCTTAAATTGCCCAGGCATGTGGTCCGATAAAGAGGCCGTTTTCTTCTTGCATTCCCAGGATCTCTAATCATTCAGCTGTTAGAATAATTTATACTCCCTCCATTCCTATATGTAGGTCGTTTTAGACCTTTTTTTTTTATTTCTAATTATTTGTTGTTTGTGGTTATCTAGGAGAATTGATTACTATTTTTTTCAAATTGTCCCTTATTACTCTACCTAATCTTTTGATCCATATTTATGAGATAAGTGAGGTGAATGATATTATAGACAATTGATAATATAGTTAATGTTTTTCAATCATTTCCTTAATTCTTGTTCACATGTCTAAAACGACCTATATTAAGGAACGGAGGGAGTAGTACTCTACTACTCTCAAGTCTTAGCGTCCCTCTTTAATGGATCTCCTTTCTATTTTTTGGACATCCCAAACTAATTGAACACTTTATCCGGTTCTAATCTTTGTGGGCTCTACTATTTAAAGACCATTAAATTTGAAGAGAGAACTTTATTTACTTAAATTATGTGCCAACTTGCCGTGATCATTTATAGTGGGACGGATGGAATATATAATTAGAGACGTGAGGAGAGAACGAGAGAGAGAGAGAGCCATGTGAATATGTGATGCTTATATCATTCCAAAGCTTAGTTGTGGAAAGATGGTAGTAATTGTATTGTTAACATGATTTTGTTCTATTAATGGCACTTTGGTTGCAACTGTTGTTTCAGCATGTGTAATTGACCCGCTTTGAAACCTATTGACAGTGATATCATCCGAAGCCAAAAATATACTTCTGAGACACTTTTATATGCGTGCTGAAGAGAAGGTTAGTATTAATGCAAAATTTCCTTGCATATATACTCATAAATATTTACAGTGATACATGCAAAGAGATAGTTTTCCCTTGGTATTCTCTCATTTCTTTTTCTATCTGCAGCTGAGACCAAAGAGAGCTGCTTCTGAAAATCTGACACCAGAGCATGTACGTAAGCATCCTAGGGCTTCTACCTCCGAGGCTCCCCTCTGATTTTAGTTTAATCCTTGTGAGAGATAAAGCTTTTGCGAGCACCCATGCAGATATTCTCATCAACAAATACAAGTGTGTTTGTTGTAAGCTGATAGATTACTTATTTGCTGGTTGTCATAAACTTTGTTGTGAACTTAGCTAGATATGTACATTTGGCAGATATAAAATAGCTTAATTATTACCGCTCAATCTGATTACATGCATATTGATTTTTTTTCCCCTCCAGGCCTCCAGTTCAGTATCAATGTTTTCGGCTAGTATATGTATTTCTTACAATTCTTGGAGAGACAAGTGCTAGCTTAGCTTTCTCTTGTAAAACTCTGTGCACACCTCAGATGGCATCATGCTACTTTCTGATGAACATTATTTATTTATTTATTTATTTTTGTATGTTGTTGAACATTTCACTGTGATCCTTCACTCACAGCTGTGAAATTTTTGGTAATATTCACATGTGAAAATCTAATTTGTTGGTCTTATTAGCTCATGTGGGAGGGAGGTATTAATAGAAAATTAAGGTAGAATAATAACAAGCTGACAAACAACTCAATGGTGTTTTGGTTTTGGGAAGACATTATATGCCATGCCATGCCATGCCGGCCGGATATGACAGAGAGATCATTGGAGGGCATAACCTCTAGGTGTCGTCTAAACTAATATCAATATATATAAGATAGCGTTTTTTATTTATTTATAAAATTAAAAAAATATTAGCATACAATTGAATGTGGTGGTGTATAAGTATTTAGTTAGGATTTTTTTCCAATAATCATTAAATTTATTTATCAAAGTACGTCGTAAAATTATATAACTTATTCCATTTATTACTAAGGGAATATAATATAACAATATTTGGTAAGAACTCTAAAAATTAAATAATTATATATTATTAAGGAGTTTAAAATTAGTAAATAATTGCATCGAATATATTGTAATGTTTTTCTTGGCAAGGACGGTGTGACAGAGTATGAATATTTTTCGAAAAAGACTTTATATAGATAAATTATAAATAACACGATTGAATACCAAAATTAATTCGTTTTATACTTTCAAATAACTCACTAAATAAATAAATTGCCAACGAGCCAACTCCTCCAACCTTAGGTCTAACAAAGTAACAATCACAATAGTCTAAAAATAACAACAATAATAGGAGAACAAACTTTTAGGGCCAAATAAATCTTCTTTGGACACCCGCAGAGCCATGATTGTATTTTTATATAAAAAAAATAAAAGTATTGACATTTTAGCTAGATTTCCAGCCACGTGTAATTGACTAATGAAATATCGACACGTGTTAATTAGCCGGCACATTACAAAACCCCCTGAAAAATGTGCGGGTTGTTATTTTCTGATTTTCTCCACACATTTTAAAGATAAAAAATAATAATAATTATATGCTAACAGAAAAAATGAACCAAAAAAATAAAATAAATTTAGATATAAATATATTTAAATTTTACGTATTTATATTTTGATTCATCGTTAGAGTTAGAGGTACTGATAAAAAAAAAAAAGAGACGAAAAACTCGAAAGAGACCTCTGCAAATTGCAACTGTAAAGAAGTGAACACCAAACCACAGTCCACACGCATACAATCAAATGGCTATGGCGAATTCACTGTATTTTACGCCCACTTCAATTCCAAAAAAACCCATTTCAAATCTCTATTTTCTCTTTCCTCCTACCCGCCTCACCAAATTTTCAGCTACTAGTATCTCTTCTTCCCCTGCTCTGTCTTTCCGCTCCGCCCCGCGACCTTCTCTGGTGGTGGCCGTAGCTTCCAGCGCCGTCGAAATTGAGCGTCAAACGGCGGTCCCAACTCCGTCAAAAATCCTTCCTTTTAGGGTCGGGCACGGATTCGATCTACACAGATTGGAACCTGGTTACCCTCTCATCATCGGTGGCATCAACGTTCCTTTCGAGAAAGGCTGCGAGGCTCACTCCGACGGTAATTTATTAGAATTACATTCATTTATATATATATATATATATATATATATATATATATATATATATCGGTAATATGTATATTACCCGTTTATTTTTCCCATTTTGTATGTTTAGGCCTTTTGGGGAGTCCAGAAACTAGCCTAAAAAGTGACAGTATTCCGAATAATGAAAAAGCAGCTAAAATTATCTAGTGTTTAAATATCATTTTTGTCTTTGTTGTGATTATTTGAATTGATTTGGGGATTAGGAGGTTAGATTGAAATTTGAAAGCTTTTAGAAAAATTAATTATGTTGGTTAATTGTCGTTGCTGGTGTAGGTGATGTGTTACTTCATTGTGTTGTTGATGCGATTTTGGGTGCTTTGGGGCTTCCTGACATCGGGCAGATTTTTCCAGACTCGGATCCCAAATGGAAAGGGGTGGCTTCTTCTGTTTTCATCAAAGAAACCGTGAGATTTCTTCACTCTTATTTTTGGGTTTTGTTATTTGATTTATTTTCTAACTATTTGGATTTTCATTTACTGGTTAGGAAGTAGTTTTGTTGACTGACATTTGTACAGCTTTTCAAATTTAAATGCTGAATTGAACGATATTTGGTAGAGAAACTAGTAAGCAACTACACTTTGGCACAATTTTGGACTTGGATTGGGTTTTAGGAAGAAATGTTGGGTAAAGGATATGATTGGAGAAAAGAAGAGGATGAAAGGTAGTCTTTCTTCTTCTTTGTACTAAGAAGTAAATGAAAGGTCTTTGGTAATCCTTTTGATTTTTTTAGAAAAAATCAAGAAGACAAAATAATGTAAACTGTTAGTTTTTCGTTGTGTTTAAATGGTGATACTATAATTCTTTCCAGTAAGCGCATTTGTCGGAAAATATACCTACTGTATGAGTAAGCACTAACAACTCTTCCCCCCTCCCTCCCTCCCCCCTCCCCCCCTCCCCCCCCTCTCCCCTCTCCCCTCTCCCCTCTTGTCCTCTCTTCCCATTTTGAAGATCGAACAATTTGGGGCTACGAGCAATAATTTATGGAGTTTTTTAGGAAGATTGTTGGCATAACTTAATTTATCAAATTCAAACCCATTCAAGGGAGCCAAAGCATTATTGTTCATATCGCATAAACTTTTTTTTTCCTATAAATATTATTTAGATTGTGGTGTGTATATGAAAGTTGATTATTTCAAAATCTAGGATTTCATCATCCTGAAGTTAAAGTTCATATCATCTTAATAACATAGCCACTAAGTTTCAGATACATTTGAATGGATTCATGAGGAAGAAAGTTTGCACGAAAAATATCATCTTAATAACATAGACACTAAGTTTCAGATATATTTGAATGGATTCATGAAGAAGAAAGTTTGCACGATATGTCAGACAATAGTGCAGTGGATAGGAATTCTCCATCAATCTTTGATGACTAATCCTGGGATGACAATGTGTCTTATCTAAGTTTCTTACAAACTCTCTTTAAGCAAATTTAGACTGGGACATCGTTTACTCTTTGATAAATTCCTGAAATGATTGGTGAAGAATTGATGGCCAGAGTAGATATAATGGCCTTCTAATACGCAGAAAGGATGGTTTTTTAGCAGTAATAATGTCCTTATTTCGACTGATTTAAATTTTGTTGTTTCTTTTTCTATCCTTCCCACTCCCCTAAATTCATTAAGTCAAACACGCTGCAAATGATTTCAGTTTTACTTCATTGGCTGACAGACAAGAAGGGGGGAATCGAAGTAATTTTAACTTTTTGCTTGAGCTAAGAATTTCAAGATTCTGTTTATGCGTGTTTCTCATCATTTAAATAGAATGTAATTTCTAGCAATTCCTTGTGATCATGTGTAGACTGTGCAGATACATATCCAAAATGCAGTTACATAAATTTGGATATGGATTAGGATTACTACCTCTCCAACTAAATAGTACTCTTAGATTATGGATGATTGTAGACCTCTTTTCATAAATGTGTGATAATAATATCCTTGCTGATCTTGTCTCTGGCAACACACTTTCTCTGCTGGAATGGATATTATCGTGATATTGCAATTTAATAGAAGTGATGCTTGTATCAATATGTAGTAAGAACTATAAAGTTCTGGTGACTAGCATATGAATTTGATATTACAACTTGTTCACTCAAGTTCCACCGAACCAGTGTATTACTAACCATAGGTATATATATATATATATATATATATATATATATATATATATATATATATATATATATATATATAAAACTAACTGCCAACATATATATATATACACACACACACACCTGTGAATTACTAATAACTAATGACCGTAGTGCACTGCCAGTGTGACATCTTATAAAATAGTTGTGTTGTATTCCTTTTCCAAGTATTGTAATGGACCTTTTGTCCTTTTTGATGTTCACTCCAGTATTGCTTGATATTTCAGCATGTTTGTTGATTAAGATATTGCTATTCTTTTCAATTTTGGTGGCAATAACAGATAAATACTCTTTCTGGCATTTCTGTTGATCTTTAATTTTGCTATCTTCTGCATTGGTTCATATCAGGTGAAACTGATGCATGAGGCCGGTTACGAGCTAGGAAACTTGGATGCCACTTTGATTCTTCAAAGACCAAAACTAAGCCCCCACAAGGAGACTATCAGGGCCAATTTGTCCCTGCTGCTCGGCGCAGACCCTTCTGTTGTGAACCTGAAAGCAAAAACTCATGAGAAGGTGGATAGCCTTGGGGAGAATAGGAGTATTGCAGCGCACACTGTTGTCCTTCTAATGAGAAAGTAAGATGATGGCTTGTAGGCTCTGTACTAAATTTAGTGTATTAAGTGTACTTATGAGCATCAATTACATAATGGCAATTTGGTTTGGGACTTGGGAGGTGGGCTCCAAATCTTATAGTGTAGGTGCTGATTCTTTGTAATTTGATGAACACATCAATCACTCTATACTTAAAAGAGTTGAAATTGAATACTCTTGGCATTAAACAACCCCCATAAATTTTTAATATTTTCACACGTAGAGTTCACATATTGGCTAATAAAAATTCAACACATCAGCTAAAGCTAATATATGAGCTTTACGTGTGAAAATATTAAAAAATGATGTGGAAATATCGATTTACTAAATATATATTTTAAAGCCTCCATGGAGGCTCTGTGTTTTTTCTTGTTCTTCTTCCTTTTTTCCATTATAAGTTTAATTATATTATTATTTTGTCTTTTTTATGTTTTTTTTTATCTTTCTATTTAATTTTTAAAATTTTATTCCACATAATTTACGTGCAACAAGAACGTGTCCATTGAAGCTCGGCTGAAGTACAAACACAACTTGTCCATTGAATCACGGTTGAAGTAGAAAGAAATCCCCATATAAAACTACTTCCTTTGCTATCCCAATCAACAAATCACGAGGCAAATCTGCCCAATTCACTTTCACAAATATCCGACCATACATGTTATTAGGCTACAACACCTTAATTAGTAGCCTGGCTGTTGTCAGAAGTTATTTTATTTTATATATATATATATATATATATATATATATATATATATATATATATAATACTTTCTCATTTCCGAAAAAAATAAGATGACTATGAAATTATGAGAATGGAAGACCTAGAGGTCATTGGTTTCAATATTAATTAGTATTCCCTCCGTTGTCAAAAAATTGGCTTTAGCTAGAATTTTACTTTTTATTTTTAATTTACGTGAAAAATATACTTAGAACGTCATTTTGAGTAGTTTAGAGCTCATTGGCAAGATCAAGTGTGACTTATCAATAGTAATGAATTTTTTTAAATCCAGTTAATTTTACTTTGACAACAAACTATATATATATATATATTTAAAAAAAAATAAAAAAAATAACAAATCAAAGAATGTTAGATGGGAAGACCTAATATGGGCTATGGGGATCATCGATATATGGATATGGTGATGGATTGAATTTTGTAATTTTTCTGGGGGTCTGGGAAACATTTTCTAAGTTGAAGACTACTCATTACAGTTGAGTGTGTAATTTTGACAACTTAATTCAATAAGAACGAACGCAGGCTGCTTTCTGCCTAACAATACATGCAAGAAATGGTTTGTGTTTGAATGGAAACCCATGCTAGTACTAATTGGAATTCAAATTAAAGACTAAAGAACAGTCACCAAAAACAATTAAGCAGCCTAGCTAGCTACCCTCCTGCACAAAACCAAGGCCAATATAATTAGAGATTAATACTAAACCCAAAGTGGTCAAATTAAGGTCATCATCATATATATTGTGTTTACTTATTATACAGTCTCTAGCTACTACGTCTCACTTTTCTTTATAATGCACAATTAACATATGCATGCATGGCTCCGGGAGTTGATTTTTCTAGACTTACAATATAATCTTATTTAAATCGTGTCCTAATTAATCACAATTAACATATGTATATATGCTTGATCCCTGGCCTCCATCCCAAATTGACTCTCCCCATGCATAATCTTATTTAAATCGTGTCCTAATTAATCACATGGATTAAATAACTTTTTATTCCATCATCAAAAGGTCAAAAACATAGAATTAAAGTTAGTTTGTCAGTTAACCTAATTTTTTGACGGTGGAATGATAACACTAATGGCCGGTTGATTTATTAAACATTCTTCACGTTTTTTCTTTCTTTTTATAACCATGCATTACCATTACAACCTGCCCTAGCCCCTTAGCTAGCTAGATCTGTCTCAGTGGCTGTCATTCAGCTACATTGATTCAATTATTGTACTCAAGTAGTATTACGTCCGTCCGTCTAATGTGAACCATTTTATGCATGTAGGGTTATTAATTACTCCCTCCGTCCCTCAATAACTGTTTTGAAGGTTTTTATACTTATTAAGGAATTCATTTATTACTTCAATTTTATCATTAAGATTGATATGTATTACCATAATTACCCTTGCATTAATTAAGAAAAGATATACTCCATATAGTTGTCTAGATAAATGAAATACTCCATATAGTTGAGGGCAATAAAGGAAAAATTATAATTAATATTTCTTAGAAACTTAGTAACGTCAAATATATTAGAAAATTTTAAACTCCCTATAACGTCAATTATTTAGGGATGGAGGGAGTAATAGGTAATTGCCTACTTGATTATGCTCTTAATTTTTCACAAATCACGTTCCTCCATTTTTTTTTTCCCATTGTTTCAACGTGTGGTGGTAAAAAAAGTGAATGACAATTTGAAGGTACAGAAATACCCAAAACTTTTCTTACTTAAATATAACTCCAAATGTCCAAATTCTTTAAGAATCAAACACGCGTATTAAAATAAATTTAAAAATATTTTACAAAGCAATTAAGAAATAATCCCTTTTTTTGGGTGCAAAGATTTACGTCCAAAAATGCAGCATTACTCCACGCATTTCAAAAGAACTTATCACCCTAACTGAAATAAACATTTACTCGTTCGTTCGTTTTAAGAAGAATTTTTTTCTTTATAATATAAAATATTTTACATATATTTAGGAAAAAAATTTATTTATTTTTTACTTTGACTCTAAAAAAAATATAGAAAGAATAATTAATTAGTGCAGTAGTAAAATTTCAAACCAACATTAATTACTTAACAAATCACTTATAAAACAGAAGTGCGAGAGTATATGAGGTTATCAAATACGTCATTAAATTGGTATCATTGTAGTGGTGTAAATAAGGCTGAATGACATTTTTGTACCTCCAAATTGTCACACATTTTTAAAATCGTTTCTAAAGTTTATTTTTCGTCAGTTAAATCTTTAAAGTGATATTTTTTGACGTTTATGCTCTTCATTTGACCTCAATCCGACCCATTTGGACCAAATTTTGACCCAACTCGACCAGTTCGACCTAACACCAATTTTAATATTTTATTTTAAATATAAAAAATATTAATTATTTTAAAAATAATAAATTTCTTTAAAATTATTATCTTCAAATATTAAACTAAATTATTATTTAATTTTTTTAAATAATATTTTCTTTTGAAATATTAAAAATTATAATTATTTAAAAAATATTTTATTTTTAAATATAAATATTATTTTTAATATAATATTTTCTTTTAAAATATTAAAATAACTATTTGAAAAATAACTACTATATTTTAAAATATTTAAAATTGGGGTTGGGTCAAACTGGGCCGGGTTGGGTCAAAATGGGTCGAGTTGGGCTAAATCGGATAGGAGTAAAGGACACACCAAAAAAATACCAATTTAAGGAGCTAACTGACAAAAAATGAATTTTAGAAACGATTTTAAAAGTAAGTGAAAACTTGAAGGGATAGAAGGAGTATTCAGCCGTGTAAATAATACTCCTAGAAGAAGAATAGTAGTTAGTAGTGTTAAGAATAGAGATACAAAATAAACAATACTTAACAGATATGGAAAATGACTTACTTTTATTGAACAATCTTAGGCTTATAAATAGCCTTTTACAAACTTAACAGAATGAGATGAAATAGCACACGTTCTCAACTACTCAACGTGATGACTGCAACTAGAAAAATTAGGAAACACTAACCAAGCACCCTAAAGACTAGGACTTATCTAAGACTTATTCAAACAAAAAAACAACAACTTTCTTTTCATTCCTCCTTAAACTAGTTACTAACTACAACTAGTTTAATTCAGAACTCGATGACTCCCATCGAAACCTCTCAAAATGCATCCACTTTGTGAGAGGCTTTGTCATCACATCTCGCTAACCGATCTTGTGTTCCACAATAAACCAATTCAACTACTCCTTCTCGTGTGAGGTTCACGAAGAAAATGAAAACGCACATCAATGTGTTTTGCTTTCACCATGTAACACGTGATTTTTGACAACTTAATTGTGGAACTGTTATCGCAAAAATTGTAGTACACTTACTTTCTTCCGCACTCGACTTCTCAATTATTCTCTTCATCCAAACAAATTGACTAACACAAGCAAAATGCAGCCCACAAACTCGCTTCGTGGTCGAAAGTGTGACTATAGGTTGCTTTCGAGGACCGTGCAATGCTCCAGATCCCAACATGAAAACATAGCCCGATGTACTTTTCCCTGCCTTCTATATCTCCTGCGTAGTACCATATCTGCATATCCAACCGTATCTTCACATCCTCCTTCTTGTAAAAACTCCAAGTCCAATAGTTCCTTTCAAGTACCTCAAGATCCTCCTCTCGTCGCCATCAAATGCAACTCAGTTGGTTTGGCCATGTACCTGCTAATCAAGCTTATTGCAAACATCAAATCTGGCCTTGTAGCTGTTAAGTACATGAGACATCCCACCATCTGCTTAAACAAAGTCTCATCAACACGAACCCCATTTTCATCTTTAAAAAGCTTACAACCTGGAACAATGGGATTATGAACTGATTTGCTGTTTTCCAACCTAAACCTCTTCAACACCTCCAAAGCATACTTCCTCTAACAAATGTAGATCCCATCTGACCTTTGT
The DNA here is from genome assembly GCA_020205615.1 of Panax quinquefolius. Lineage (NCBI taxonomy): Eukaryota > Viridiplantae > Streptophyta > Magnoliopsida > Apiales > Araliaceae > Panax > Panax quinquefolius. Next base: position 67,713,458 of record CM035162.1, read on the forward strand.
AAAACTTCTATGCCAAGAAAAAATCTCATTTTCCCCAAATCAGTCATATCAAACTCCCTCAACATGGAATTCTTAAACTCAGTAAACATCAATTCATCATTGCCAGTAAATATTAAATCATCAACATATAAACTGACAATGAGAATCTTACCTCCCTTATTTGTCTTAATGAACAAAGTATGCTCACTATAGCATTTCTCGAACCCTTCATTTATGAAATGTGCTTCAATACGACTGAACCAAGCTCGTGGAGCTTGTTTCAGTTCATATAGGGCTTTCTTCAACTCAGAACTTTCGAGGACCTGCTTCTCCAAATTTCATAACCCTTCTACCGCTTCCATACACTACACTTCTTCATTAAGTTCCCTATACAAAAAAGAAGATTTAACATCAAGTTGATAGAGAGTCCACCCTTTTTGAGCTGCTAGAGCCACAATCATTCTCACTGTGTCCATTCTCGCAACTGGTGCAAATACTTCTGTGTAGTCTATCCCTTGCTTTTGCACATACCCCTTTGCCACCAAACGAGCCTTTAACTTGTCCACTTCTCCATTCTCCTTGAGTTTGGTTTTATAAACCCACTTTACTCCAATCTTCTTTGCACCTTTAGGAAGATCAGTGAGTTCCCATGTGTTTTTCCTCTTTATAGCCTACATCTCCATGTCCATAGATGTCCTCCATTTGTCATGCTTCACTGCCTCCTCAAAATACACTGGATCTGCTGAAGCAAACAAAGCCAAATTGACATTTGCATCTTCTTCTTTCGACTCCTCCGAAAGTCCTTCCCCAGTTACATAATCTCTCATCCACCTTGGAGGCCCTCTGTTTCTTCCTTCTTCAGAACTAGATGATTCTCCTTCATTTTGACCATTTTGAGGACTACTAACCGGTTCAGCGACTCTTTCATCTTCCTCACTCACTCCTCCCTCATTCCCTGCGTTCACGGCATCATTATCTTCTTTATCATCTCATTCCAAATCAGCCATTATGTGCTCTTCATAACTGTTATCCCAGCTCCAAGACTTATCTTCCTTAAATACTACATCTCTGCTAACTACAATCTTCCTTGCAATTGGATCATAGAGTCTATATGCCTTAGACTCTTCACTTACTCCCAATAACACACAAGCAAGGCTCTTTGCATCTAGTTTTTTTCTTTTCACATCAAGAACATGTACATGCGCCACACATCCGAAAACTCTAAAGTACTCAACCGAGGGTCTGCTTTCACTCCAGCCTTCCTCAGGTGTTTGATTCTTCACAGCCAATGTAGGACTCCGATTCAGAACATGTATTGTCCAGCCACGCCTCGTGCCGTAAAGTCTTCTAATCCTCCTTTCAGAGAGCATGCATCGAACCATGTTCATCACAGTTCAATTTTTCCTTTCCGCTACTCCGTTCTGCTGTGGAGTATACGCTGCAATCAATTGCCTCTTAATGCCATGCTCTGTGCAGAACTCATTGAACTCAAGTGATGTGAATTCTCCTCCTCGATCTGTTCTCAAACATTTAATATATCCTCCTACTTCTTTCTCAACACAACTCTTAAAACGTTTGAACATGTTTAATGCTTAAGATTTCTCCACTAAAAAATAAGTCCATGCTTTTTTAGTAAAGTCGTCAATAAAGAATATAATGTACCTCTTTTTACTGTTAGAGATGGGAGAGATTGGTCCGCAGAGATCTGCATGAACAAGCTGAAGCTTTTCTGTGGCCCTCCAATTGCTCTTCTTTGGGATTGGATCTCTGTTTTGTTTTCTAATCATGCAGTTTGCACACACTGTTGTTGGAGTCCTGAACTGTGGTAACCCATGTACTATCTTCTTAAATTGAAGAATCCTCAACCCCTTGTAGCTCAAATGTCCATAACGACAATGCCATAAATGTGCCATATCCTGTGTGGAGGTGTAGAGGCAAGCTGGTTTCTGTGACAGTGATGTTCCCAGCAACACAAACATCCAATTTGCTAACATCTTGGTCTGTATTATGAGCCCTTTCTCTGGATGATAAATCTTGAGCATTCCATGTTGGATGAGAATCGCCAATCCCTTTTCTTATAATTGATCAATGCTCAATAGATTGTTTTTTAGTTCAGGTACAAAAAATACTTCACTAATAACACGTGTAAAGCCACTTACTTTCAATCTCACATTGCTTTTTCCTAACACATCCATCCTTGTGTTATTTCCCACTTACCTTCCGCCTCAAGTCCTCATTCGGATCAACGAACAAACTCTTGTCACCACACATGTGGTTGCTACATCCATCCGTCTAAGAACCGTACATCTCCCCTTTTGAGCACCTGGCCATCTCCATATACGATATGACGCAAAGATCTCTTCTTCTTCTCCTAGTTCAGCATAGTTGGCTTCCTTATCCCATTTTGGACATTCAGATTGAAAGTGTCCAAGGTTGTGGCACTTGAAGCATTCCACTATTGCTTTATTGTAGGGCTGGCGTCTCCCTCTTCCTCTGCCTCTGTAAGCACCTCGACCCCATCCTCTTGCACCAAATCTGTCTTCACAACTGATCTTGAGTGCTTGTTCTTCTCTTATATGTCGCTGGAATTTTTGTTCATGAACAATCAGAGAGCTCTGCAACTCATCAATGGAAAGTTGATCGATGTCTTTGGACTCCTCAATCGAGCAAACAACATAATTGAACTTCTCACTCAGTGATCTGAGAATTTTCTCCACCACTGTGACATCTTGCATCTGTTCTCCATATGTTCTCATCTTGTTGGCCACTGACAACACTCTTGAAAAGAACTCAGAGACTCCTTCTCCAATCTTCATTTCTAAGATTTCAAAGTCTCTTCGAAGAGCTTGTAAATGTGACTTCTTGACCCTAGCACTCCCTTCAAACTTCTTCTTCATAGACTCCCAAATTTGTTTGGAAGTTTTTTTCACAAGAATGGTTTCCAATATCGTCCGATCTATAGCCTGAAAAAGAAAGGTTTTCACTTTCAGATCTTTCAGTTTCAATTCTTCTAGCCTCTTCCATTTGTGCTTCTCATCTCAGACTGATCCACTTGTTTGCTCCTCATAGCCACTCTCCACCAAATTTTCTATAATTCCTTAGATCGTAGAAAATTCTCCATCAACATGTTCCAATGGTCATAAGTGACCATCAAAGCGAGGAATGGATGGTCAGACAAAACTCCCTTCTAGTAGTCATCTTCTCTCTGCTTTGCAAGAACGTCAAAGATCGCTTGCTTTGATTTTTGTCGTGCCCGGTGGGGCTCGATACCGTAATGTTAAGAATAGAGATACAAAATAAACAATACTTAACAGATCCGGAAAATGACTTACTTTTATTGAACAATCTTAGGCTTATAAATAGCCTTTTACAAACTTAACAGAATGAGATGAAATAGCACACGTTCTCAACTACTCAACGTGATGACTGCAACTAGAAAAATTAGGAAACACTAACCAAGTACCCTAAAGACTAAGGACTTATCTAAAACTTATTCAAACAGAAAAACAATAACTTTCTCTTCAAGTAGATTCCAAGCAGCCCCAAGTCCAAGCGTATCTGCAGTGTTGATGTAAACGCAGCAATTTGACAATTAATGGTCCGGTCCTAATTCACGGAACCTACATATGTAATTAACCGGCTTTTCTTTAATTGACCACATTAATTCCACTACACATCCTTAATTCTCTATCTATTTATATGTCACAAACCATCTTGGAATTTGCAAGTCTCCAACTGAATTATTTCTTCGAATTCTCAACAACAACAGTATTCTACTAGTAGCTATCTATTCAAATTCAAATTCAAATTCAAATTCAAATCGTTTTTTAGCACTAAATAATTACACATGGAATTCAGTAGATTGAAGAACCAGCGGCAGTTGTTGTCTAAGATAGCAACCAACGAAGGGCATGGCGAAAATTCTCCTTATTTTGATGGATGGAAGGCGTATGATAATGATCCATATCATTCTACAAAAAATCCTCATGGGGTCATTCAAATGGGACTAGCCGAAAACCAGGTAAAATTTAACATCTATATTAGCTACCACCTTTACTGGGTTTAGCATGTAGTCTTAATGTTTTAGTTTTTTTGGCAGCTTTCTTTCAGTATGATTGAAGAATGGGTTGTTAATAATCAATCAGCATCCATCTGTACGTATGAAGGAGTAAATGAATTCAAGGACGTTGCTATTTTTCAAGATTATCATGGCTTGCCAAAGTTCAGAAATGTATGTTTTGATCTATCATCTTCTACGTTGTTTATATTTTCTTTGAAAAATCAATATATATATATATATATACACACACACACACACATACTAATTAAATCTTCTTGAAATAAATTTTCAGGCCATTGCTAAGTTTATGGAAAAAGTGAGAGGAGATAGAGTCACATTTGATCCTGACGGCATTGTTATGAGTGGAGGAGCAACCGGAGCTCATGAAATGATGGCTTTTTGCTTGGCTGATCCCGGTGATGCATTTTTGGTACCAACACCATATTATGCAGGGTACTATTTCATTTTTAATTTCTTCTTTTTAAAAAAAAATCAATTTAGAGTATATATTGACAATAAAAAAATTTGGGTTACTAATACAATGATAATTCAACTGTTCTGTTCTGTAATTAATCTCTTAAATTATTGATGGTGTGGGACATGGGAACAACTATTTTTCTCCAAGAAGCAGCAAGTAGTTTAAGTAGGTTGTTCTAATAGTGACCTCACAGAAACAAAAAACTCCACAATACGAGTCAGATGACAATGACTTAAATCTACTTACTAGATGAACGAACGTACGTACGTACATGAAAATGTTATTAATTTGCTACTCGAGAAAAAAGAAGAAATACAAACTCACATAATTGGTGAGAATCGAACTGAGATTTAATAATCCCATGGCATCAGGCATGTATATATTAACGCCAATATCTTCATAACGTCCCAATCACGTAAGACGCCTCGATCCCGCATACAAGAAATACGATAAACACCATGTTTCGACTACGGCTTTGTCGTGACAAATTTAAATGCGGGATAGCCCACCGTGAGAGTCGGTCACGTGTTAATGAGGTTAACGATGGAGGATGTAATGTACAGTGTGTGTTGAGAGAGAGATAATAATTCTCGATTGTGTATGCGTGATTATGAATGAAAACGTGTATGAGAACGCACTTTTTGTGAAAAACTTCCTTGCAAGTTTATACTCTTTTCATGAATTCATCGCGCCACCCACTACTACCTAACACACCCTTTGATCTCGATGCGTTCTCGCCGATCGCATGTAGTTTATCCAACGCTTTTGGTCATCGTTTTTTACCGGCCGTAGGTTATGATCCCATCCACATTAATGTATGGCGGGTTCTACTAATCAACCGTCAATGCTTTTTCATCATTACAAGTCAAAGATGTAGATATTTAAATATATGATGGGTCAATTCCACCCGATTGGGTCCGATATTAGAAGGACTTAATAAAGATAATAAAGTATTTAGGCCCAATAATATCAACACCCAATAAAGTGAAGACCCAATGGACTAATCAATATGTAGCCCAATCCATTCGGCCAAGAGAAAAAATATCATGACCCAACATTGCCCCTAGTTTTTGTTGAATGTAGATGTTTAATAGAAAACTATAAATGGTCTATGATATTTTATTGAAGATCCATAGTAAGAAGTAATTGAAATGTACCCGGTTATTGTTCACGAAATGAAATGAGAGGAGAACAAAGGCCCAAATCGTAAAAGGTCCCGCTTATTAAATATCTCGGACTCGGAACCCGACGCTTCCCATTCAAATTCCAAATCATTATTAACATTTAATGTACCCTACCAACACCGTGGCAAATCACAAGAAAAAGATAACTTTACCAAATTTGGCGCTTTTACTCGTCCCATTTGAAATTCGGCGCGCCTTCAACTTTCTCGATCTTTCTCTCAAACCGGTCAAAAAATGGCTTCCCAAAACTCTGAACAAAGTTCCCCCATACTGGTAACACCGATCACAGTTATTCCACCAAACCCTAACCCTCGTGAAGGAACCACGAGCATAAACCCCAAACCAAAAACTCCAAAAACCCCCTCTGAATACTACAGGAGTACGGATCGCTTCTCGCACGCCAACACTCCTTCAATCGTGACTGAGGCTGAACTAAAGAGAATTCGATCTCGGTACCATATTCCGGATACCCACACGGTCAGGGTTCCCAGATCTGGTGAAAAGATGTATCAACGGCCGGAAGGTTGGACAGCCGTCCCTGTGACCTTACTCGAGAAGGGTGTAAGACCCCAGCTTTTATAAATAAAGATGAATTTTCTATAAATATTATTTTTGAATATTATGGAATAAATTTGATATAATGTTATAGTTGTGGGTAATATTTATAAATTTTGCAAAGTAAGCAAGTTGTTATAAAATATTCGTTTGGTGGGGAATATTCTTTTGTTTGGGGAATATTCAGACGACGGCTCAATCAATGGTGGACCCCACAACGGAAGTATTATCGTAGTTAGAAAAACGACAAAATTATCTTTCTATAAAAATAACTACAGAGGTGTTACTGTTAAAACCGCTTGAACTACCCTAGTAGTAAAAAATACAAGAATACTGGCGTGGTTAAGAAGTACACTGCAGATTGATTATTGATGCTTACGTGAGAAGTCATTTAGCTATACTCAATTATTGCTACAAATAATTGTTTGTATCATATCTCTTATATTATTGATTCAAATATTGTCACAAAGATCATATGTATAATATGTTATATTATTAATTGAGACGCAACAAGTTATAAATGATTAATAATTGTTGAAAGATTAAATATGTGTTGATTAAAAATAAAATGATTTGTGGTAATATTTATTCAATCCTCGATGTATATAAAGAGTCTCATTATGAGGGCGTTTGTGGTAAGTTTGATTATTTTATGGGGGCCCATATGTCATCATCTAAGAGTCTCTTCGTCGATAGTATTTACCTTTGTGAATAGTAATTACCTTTGTGAATAAGAATTACCTTCGTCGATAGTATTTACCTTTGTGAATAGTAATTACCTTCACAATAGTATTTACCTTTGTCAATAGTATTTACCTTCGTCAATAGTAATTACCTTCGTCGATAGTAATTACCCCTCTCGCAAATAGTAGTTGTCCCTTCAATATTACCAAGAGTTAACGCCTCTTGATTGTTCCAAGGGTTAATTACCCCTTCATGAAATAATAGTTGTCTCTTCAATATTACCAAGAGTCATTTTGACCCTTCGTTAAGACTCAAGAAGAGCCCCTCGGTTTTTCTATAAATAGAAAAGCTCATTCCTTCATTATTTCACTTAATTCATTGAAACTCTGTAGAGAAAACTATAGAGAGAAAGAAGAAAAGTATTCTGCTACTTCACTTTTCCAATATTCAGTTCTTCTAAGGTAAGGAGTATTATTTGTTGTACCTCGTAAGGGATGTTATTCTTCTTCTTATTCATAAAGAGAACTTCATTATTCCATTCTTTATTATTCTCATTGAATAACTCAGATACGCCAGGCATACCCTATACTTGGTGAAATTCCTCTCATTATTCCATTCTTTATTATTCTCATTGAATAACTCAGATACGCCAGATACCCTATACATAATCAGATCGTGGTTTACCCTATACTTGGTGACATTCTTCTATTATTCTCATTGGAACATCCTCGTCATGCATGTGTTTTACACCGACCTAGTTCCGCCTTTTATCATTCTGTTGGAATATCCTATCTCGTGTGTTTTACACCTGGATCGGGTTCCATCTTTATTATTCTCATTGGAACATCCCGCTTGTGTGAAATTCACCGACTGGTTCCGTTATTTATTATTCTCATTGGAATAACTTTTTTATGCTTGATTACTATCGCATGCGTGGTGATTTCTTTTGTTATTCCATTCTTTAATATACCCAAATGGTTTAAAACTTTGACTTCTATACTCCATGAAATTAGTAGAATATCCTTGATATTTGCATTTCATCCAGATCTTTTCATGGAAATATTCTTCCGATCATTCTTGAATTTTACTCTACAAAACAAAGATCTTGTTGACAATTTGGACGTTAAAAATTCCTAGATAAATTAATTCTTGAACTTGTTTTATTGAATTCTTATATCATTGTCATCATCCTCATGTTTATATTATGTTGAAAGTTATCTTTTTGGCTTACGTGCTTAGATGAACTTAGTATGATTATGACCGAGGGTTCATTCTTGGTATAATCACGGCTTGATATAAATGATGTGACAAAAGTCCGCATGGCTCAGAATGCGAATGATGGATAGTTTTTGGTATGACTATGACCGGGGGTGATTCTAAGTATAGTCATGACCATTGATAAGTTGATGAAAATCCTCGACCGTGGTAGTACATGGATGATTAGATATTGTGGTTTATTCATTAAACCGAGTCTTAGTGATAAAAATTGGTGAAAACCTTTTAAAACCTAAAAGATAGTAGACTTTATTTTCTACTTGACTCTTTTAATGGATCGTGATATTCACTGCAGATTAAACCGGTTGTCTATTGTATTTTATCAGTTTAACATTGTTGAAAACTATTGATAATTTATTCTGCTTGTTCTTAGTTATAATATTTCTTACTGGGCTAGTTGAGCTCACCCTTTCTTTTTTACTGCTCTCTTCTGTGAAATGAGAATATAAATTTGGGACGAGTCGGGAACGGAGTAATGGTCCGGAGGATAACATTAGTAGTCCTCACTATTCGTGAAATAGTATGATAATAATTGTAATGAGGACTCCTTTTGAGTTTGTATAATATCTAGTAGACAATATTTGTATTCAAACTCACGCTTTATGTCAGATTTGTACACCAGTTATATTAGTAAGTTGTATTTAAATTACATACCATGTAAGTGGCGACCCAAGATGGGTGACGTATACCTAATTTTGGGGTGTCACAGCTTGGTATCGAGCTTAGGATATGATCCCAGGCTAAGATGTGAGACTAGAACTAGGAGGGAGAGATAGGGAATTCCTTCGCTAGTATGACCTACCTAAGTTTATTTGGTATTTGATTGGTGGTCGAGTATAGTGATAATATGTTGTATGTCAATTAACCCTTATTTTGTGGCGGTGTTTGAAAATGGCATCCGAGAATGTTGAGAATAAAGCATGGAGCACAGAGATCGTTGATTCTCCACGATCAATAATCAGGGACAATGTGCAACAGGATGACGATAATCCTCCCGTAAAACAACAACACCGATCAATTGACGAAACGACGGTGACGCTTTAAGAGGTTTTAGAATTCATGCAACATCAAAGCGAAAGCGACTCCTATCCAAAACGTGGGGTGGAAACACGGAAAACTCTCGGCGGTCACCGCTAAACAATTCAAGGAGCTGGGACCACCGAGTTTAAGGGAGAGCCAAAACCACTTCCGCGGCGGAAGCATGGATAAAGCAGATTACCAAGATATTTGATGTATTGATGTCTCCGATGAGCAAAAGGTTCCTTTGCACGCTTTATATGTCATGTGAGAGGCGATTCATCGGTGGGAATCGGTAAAAACGTACTCAACTCGTTGTCTTCAAGATATCTTGGGAGAAATTCCAGAGTCGTTCAACGACAAATACTTTCCTCGAAAGTATTCGCCACATGAAGCAGGATGGAGTTTATCAAGTTGGAACAAAACAATATGACCGTGTCGCAATACAAGGCAAAATTTGCGGAGTTATCACGGTTTAAGGTCCCACTTGGTGGATAATGAAGAGAATGGCGCGAATGTTTTAAGAGGTTTGAAGTCGGGAGATACGCCAACATCTTATTTCTCATAAACCGTGTTTGTATTCGGATGTTGTAAATAGGGCTCGATTAGTGGAGCGCGATAACGAGTCAACGCAACTAAAAGAAAGCGGTAATTAAAATTATAATACCAAAGTGAGAGTAGTCATCAAGCGGTGACAACGAGCGTGGAGGAATCAACATGCCAGAGATATGGTAACCACTTCGGTGGTAATCGTACAAAAACAATAAAATGGACATTTCAAGAAAAGGAGATTCAACAATGATGGAAAGACGTCAAAGACCAAAGACCCGTTGTTAAGGAAGGAGAAAAACCACCTATCATATGCTTCAAATGCGAGGAGAGGGACACATCGGTCCGAATCGCCATGCAGTCAAAGCATGTTATAATTGTGGAAGAGAAGGTCACTTAGCTCGATTTTGTCGCCATCAAGACAAATTCAACTAGGATGGAGGCACCAAAGGTCATCCCGATAAACCAAAGCCGTAGAGTTTAAAAGAGAGCGTTTTTTTTTTCGTGACGAGGAACCCGAATAAAATTATCACGGGTAAGTTAATCATAAGCTCTTAAGTCTAGTCTATACCGTGTTAGATACCGCCTACCCACTCTTTTATTTTACCTAGTTGTGTTCAACGTTTAAATTTGACTCAAGAAGTTAAACTTTGACTTATTGGTTGAAACTTCGTTAGTAGGATCCTTCGTTACCTCTCACTGTTTTTAAATCTTGTTTGATTCAAATAAACATTTTCACGTTACCTGTCGATCTTATCTCTTTGAAAATATTTGTCTTTGATGTGACTTTAGAAATCGATTGGTTAAATACTCATCATAATTTTTGTAAGGTTGTTAGCTTTCATACTCTTAACCAACCTGTTATGCGAATTCAAAGTAACCAAACCACTAAAGTCAATCATTGTCATATCAAGCCATGAGTAAAGAGCCCCGATCCTTTCGTTGTTGACTTCCTTGTGTGGAATGCACCAAAGCCAGACTTTCTTCAGAGGCGGCGTCCGTGATTGAAGATGGCAAGTTGATAGGTATCATTGTGAGGTGCTATCTGTGTTAAGGGATAGAAGTCACAGTTGGTATTAATGTGACGTACTTATCCAAGTCTTGGACGAGAGTAGCGCTTTTGAATGATATTTCTATCATTAATAAATTTTTTTGACGATTCTTGAAGATTTCCTAGCCTACCCTAGAGCGTGAAATCGAATTTTGTATTGACCCAAAGATAAAACCCATTTCTTAAACCCTCAAATATTTCTTCAACTAAAATAAATAGCTTTACGTGGTTTATGATGAAAGTCATAATAAAAGCATTGGACTAATGAAAATCATGGGTATACGTGGTATTAGTAAGTGTTATGATGAGTTATGTTGGTTAGTATGTGAAAACATGAAAGTTTCTTAAAAATCACAAGGAGTTAAAAACCGATTTTGGTGAAAAAACGTAATATGAAATTCAATTAACCAAATCTCTTATTATATTTTGAATTTTTGAGTGTGGTTAAGTCCTAGAGTTAGATCTATGAGTTACCTAACTAATCCAAGTGGAATCAATGAAAAAGGTGTTGTAGATTTTCGTGTGGACTGATTTTAGCAAAGGAGCCAAAACTTCAAAATGTCCAAAAGTTCGCCTGCCACGTTTTTGTAAGGGCTGTTTCGGCCACTTAATTAGTGAGAAAAATTCAGGCCTTTTGGGACATAAAAGTATATGGTATAAAGAACATCGTGTCCAAAAATGAGCTCATTCCGACTTAAAATGAGCAAGTTATGACAATTTCAATATTTAGGTTTTTTGACGAAAAATGCTATAATCGGAGTTCTATAACTCATGACCATGAAATTTAAATCGAGGCTCACATTAACATGTGTAAGGTCCTGCCAAGATTTGGGAATTTTTGGAGTTAAACTTGAGGTAGCTAATTTCTTAAGGAATTAATTAGAAATTGATTTTTGAAAATAGTAAATGAATTTTAAAAATTCCGAGAAAAATATATTTTCATTATGGGACTATATTATGCTAAATCCTAGAAAAGAAATATTTTTGGGACTGATTTGGTATTTTCATGAAAATAGTTTAGTTACGAACATATGAGTTAAATATGTTATGTGAAGTAACAAAGTTGAAAATAGGATTTTATGGTAGAGAATCCTCATGACGCCCCCAAAATAGGTATACATCACCTATTCCGAGTTGTCAATACATGGTACGTAAACAACTACAACTTTATTATTACAACAAGAAAGCTGTGAGTTTGAATACAAATATTATCTTCTGTATAATATCTATACTCAAATAAATCCTCATCACATTTATTGATACATTATTTTACAAAAAATGGTGAGGACTACTAAACAACTCTCTCTAGAACCTTCATTCCATACCCCGACTACGTACTCGCTATATTCTCGCCTCCCCGAGAAAAAATGGAACAAAAGGAAAAGGGTGAGCTCAACAAGCTTTCGAAGAAAGAATATTATGACTAAGATAATATACAACAAATTACCATTAGTCTTCAACAGGGAAAATCTAATAGAATACAATAGACAACAAATTTTAAATCAATATTCGCAGCGAAATAATAATTCATTAGAAGAGTTAAGTAGAGAATGCAAACTACTATCTTCTATGTATGAATTTAAAAGTTCATCGCTCATCTTTTATCCTCGTAACATCAATCAATATACATCCGAATCAAATATTCATCTTTGCACTACAAAGCCAAAGATATTCATCACTGGTCATGTTCATCTAAACACTGTTCATCTTTGCACTACTACCAAAGATATTCTTCGAAATCATTCATCTTTGCACTACAAGCCAAAGATATTCAATAATATCATCATTTAAGACCGAGGATGATGAAAATATATTTTTAAAGAAACGAATCCAAAGAAACAAAATGACAAGGATTAAGGATTAAGGATTCGTACTTCGTTTTATCCATGTTCAAAAATACCTCAAAAATAATCATAGTGGTGTAAAATTCAAGAATGATCAAAACATGGATACAATCAAAGCTAGTATCCGTAATAGATATTTTGGACAAAAAGAAGAAATTTTATTTTTCTATGAATAGTGTCAGATATCGTGAATAGTGCCGTGATATCGTGAATAAGTAACTCAGACACCAAAAGATAGAAATTCCACAAAAACATCTTCACGCTTCATAATAGTACTCGTGAATAATAATTTCGTGAATAAGAACTCGTGAATAGTAACTTCGTGAATAAGAACTCATGAATAGTAACCCCGACATGAAAAAGTTCCAAATTTGATAAAAAGTTCCAACTAATATTTCAAAGATAATGATATTGAAGAAATAATATCATTTGAGAAGAAAATAACATCCCTTACCTCGAAAGATTAAGATTTCTAATTTGGAATTAGCATATAGTCAAGGGAACTTACAGCACCGCCTAACAATACTCAAAGTATACTCAAAATACTCACAAGAATACGCTCGATAATATAGAGAGAAAAACTTGATTTACGGTGTGATTTTCAATTCTAACCCAAGACCCTATTTATAGAAAAATGCTTAGAACACCAAAGCGTAAAAATTTAATAAAATATTAATATTAATATTACAAATTCCTACGCCCACTTTTAAGGATCTGAATTCAGCATTTACATCACATGCAAGACCCACCTTTAATGACAAAAACGTTTTTCATAATAAAAATAATTAAAACTTTCAAAAATTAATTATATCGAGCTTCTAACTTCAATAATTCATAATAAATAGCCCTTTCATCAGAAAATTTGAATCTCACGAGTTTTTTATAGGAAATTCAATTCTCTACAACTTTGCGTAAGAAAGTTTTTCCAAATTCCAAATAAAAATTGACCAAATCCACAAACCAAGCGATTTTACAAGCTATAATCAAATTTCAAATCGATAAATGGGGTCCACCGACATGTTTAGCATGTTTTAAAACATTTATTGCAACAAAAATACTCTTCCTCCTCGTATACTCATATATCCCACATTCGTTGTAAAAATATCACCATTATTATATTATTAAAATATAATAATATATTTAAATGAATTATTTTATCGTAAAAGATAAAATTTCAATTTTCAACAATTGTCACATTAAAATTTTCTCATCTATAACCACATAAAATCAATATTTTCCTCATCATATGAATCAATAATTAATTATTCACAAATAATATTACGAGAATCACAATATCGACAACTGTGCGCTCTCCGAAAGAGGGGCTTTCAATAAGAATTTCTCCTTATCATGCAGCGCAATTAGGTGACCAAACCTCTCCTTAGATGTAACTTTCTAGACATTGCCAATAATGTTATCTAATAATATTATTCAGATAATATGAATTATTGCTTCGATAATGAAAAATACGCCAGTGTAATGACAATTATCAAACAACAAAGAATATAAAATATCAACGCAAAGAATTATTGAATCAATAAAATAAAATCTTCGAATAAAAGAATTATCAGTAACCATTATTGAATAGTGGTCTTCTTACGTAAGAATCAATAATTGGTGCAATACTGCGCGTCTTCTTGTTTTTAACCAATTTAGTATTTTAACAAGATAATCTGTAATAACTACGCCGCTATTTTAAACAACTTATATTTGTCGCTTTTCTTCATCCAATCGCTTTCACATGGGGCCCACACACGGTCAAGGCCGTCGCATTTAATATTCCCGATAAGTACGAATATTCCACGACCAAACGAATATTCTCCGAATAACAATGAATATTTTATAACCACTTGCTTATTTTAAAATATTTCATGTATTTTACCCCTAACTATCCACATTAATCACATCAACCCTTACTATTTCAAAATAATAAATAGAAAAATTAAATTTCATTAATAATAAGTTGGGGTCTTACAACCTCCCTCCTTATGAAATTTCGTCCTCGAAATCGACGACGCATTCTGGTGTTTCAAAAGGTGAGGATACCTCGCTTTCATTTCCGCTTTCCAATTCCCAAGTCATTTCCTCTATAGCATGATTCCTCCACAAAACTTTAACTTGTGGTATGACCTTTCATGCGTAGGACATGCTCCTTCCTATCCAAGATCTTGACAGTACCTCCTCATACGTTAAGTCTTCTACTATCTCGTCCCCAGCCTAACTCAATAACGTGGTTTGGGTCTTTCACATATTTACGAAGCACGATATGTGAAACACATTATGAACACGAGACATACTTTTGAGGTAACGCGAGTCTATAGGCTACATTTCCTACTTTCGGTCAAGAATTTGAAATGGACCAATAAATCGTGGATTGAGCTTTCCTCTCTTCCCAAATCTTGTAACTCCCTTCCATGGAGCAACTCGCAACAATACATGATCCCCCCCACACTAAATTCCACGTCCTTTCGATGAAGATCCGCATAACTCTTTTGTCGATCTTGTGCTTGCTTTTTTGTATACGCGTTGTCGAATCATTTGAATCTTTTCAAGAGTCATACGTATTTAACTCTAGTCCCAACAATGTTGCTTAACCCACCTCATCCCAACATATTGAGAGCGACACTTTCATCCATATAATGCTTCAAATGGAGCTACACCTATACTTGCTCGATAAGCTGTTGTTGTATGAGAATTCCACCAATGGTAAATACTTATCTCAACCGCCTCTGAAAGTCTAGGACACAGAGTCTTAATAAATCTTCAAGAGTTTGAATAGTCCTTTCGATTGTTCGTCCCATTTGAGGATGGTATGCCGAATCAATCAGAAATCCGTGCCCATAGATTTTTGCAAGCTAATCCAAAATCTTGAAGTGAATCTTGGTCACGATCCAAACTATGGATACAGCATGCCATGCAACCTCACAATTTCATTCACGTATACATACTAGCAAGACGTTCAAGGAATAAGTCTCCGTGACGGCAAGAAATGAGCAGACTTGGTTAATCTATCAACAATAACCCAAATAGCATTGATGCCTTTAGAAACCGTAGGAAGACCCGTAACGAAATCCATAGTAATGTGTTCCCACTTCCATTTTGGAATCTCAAGTGGTTGCAACGAACCCTTAGGTACAAGATGCTCCGCCTTTACACGTTAGCAAGTTAAACACATCGAGATAAACTTTGCAATCTCTCTCTTCATATTGTTCCACCAAAATGTATGTCAAGATCACGATACATTTTAGTACTTCCGGATGGATTGCAAATGGTGTATTGTGTGCCTCCATCATAATCTTGTACTTCAAATCGAGTCGTTAGGAACACAAAGTCTAGAGTGGACTCAAGTATTCCTTCTTCATCAATTCTCGCCCTAATAGCTCCTTCTTGTACTTTCTTCTTCATACGCGTCGAATTCCGGCCTGGCTGGCGAGCAACCTTAACTTTTTCTATTAAAGTTGGCTCTATCATTATACTTGACATCATCGCTTTTCGCTCTCGATATGATCTTCACTCAACGCTCACCACTACCACGCTCGCTTTTCCGTGATGGTATTGAATAGTGTGGTCGTAGTCTTTCAATAGCTCGAGCCAACGCAAGCCGCTATCATAAACAACAAGGTTAATTAAATAAATTAACAAATCACATAATACCCTATAATAATAAATAACAACCAACAAATAAGCTTAGGTAGGACACTAAACGGATTTACTTTCCTCCTCCTCTAGTTTTATTCCCCGATCTCCGCCAGAGATCATATCCCTAAGCTCGATATTAACCGTGGCGCCCCCAAAATAGGTATACGTAACACCCATTCTGAGTCATTAAATACATGGTACAAGAAGCAACTACAACTTCAATAATACAAATGTCGTGTGAAATACGACATAATATATAATTATGAGTTTAAATACAAATATTATCTTCTGATAATATCTATACTCAAATAAATCCTCATCACATTTATCGATACATTATTTTACAAAATGGTGAGGACTACTAAACAACTCTCTAGAACCTTCATTCCATACCTTAACTAGTACTCGCTACATTCTCGCCTCCCGAGAAGAAAAATGGAACATCAAGGAAAAGGGTGAGCTCAACTAGCCCAAGAAAGAATATTATGACTAAGATAATATACAACAAATTATCGTTAGTCTCCAACAGGAAAAAATCTAATAGAATACAATAGACAACAAGTTTCGGATCAATATTCATAATGAAATAATAATTCATGTAAGAGTTACGTAGAGAATGAAATCTACTATAATCTATGAATTTAATAAATTCCATCATCAATATTTTATCCTCGTAACATCAATCAATATATTCATCTCAAATCAAATATTCATCTTTGCACTACAAAAGCAAAGATATTCATCAATCTGGCCATGTTCATCTCAACACTGCTCATCTTTGCACTAAAGGCCAAAGATATTCATCACCATCATATTCATTTAAACACCGCTCATCTTTGCACTACTGTGCCAAAGATATTCTTCAGAAATCATTCATCTTTGCACTACAAAGCCAAAGATATTCACTAATATCATCATTTAAGACCGAGGATGATGAAAAATATTTTTAAAGAACGAATCCAAAGGAAACAAAATGACAAGAATTAAGGATTAAGGATTCGTACTTTTGTTTTATCCATGTCCAACAATACCTCAAAAATAATCATAGTGGTGTAAAATTCAAGAATGATCAAAACACGGATACAATCAAAGCTAGTATCCGTAATAGATATTTTGGACTAAAAAGAAGAAATTTTATTTTTCGATGAATAGTGCCAGATACGTGAATAAAGGTCAGATACGTGAATAAAGGCCGATACGTGAATAGTAATCTGACACCAAAAGATAGAAATTCCACAAAAAACATTTTCACGCTTCATTAAATAGTACTGTGAATAAGAATCGTGAATAAGAACTCATGAATAAGAACTCGTGAATAGTAACTCATGAATAGTAACCCCCGATATGAAAAAGTTCCAAATTTGATAAAAACTTCAGATCAACATTTCAACATAATGATATCAAAGAAATAATATCATTACGAAAAAAATAATATCCCTTACCTCAAAGAATCAAGATTTCCAAGGAAAGGTCAAGTGATCTTGAATGAAACTTGTACCGAATAAAGAACTCTCAAAGTATCTAAATACTCACAAAATACGCCAATAATATAGAGAGAGAAAGAGAGAAAACTTTGTTTCGTGTGATTTTTCAATTCTAACTTAAATTTCTATTTATAGGAAAATGTTAGCCCACCAAGCGCGGACTTCGACTGCTTAATATTATGGCTTTTTACCTCGCTACTATTGCCACCACCACATTTGAAATAAAATTCAGCACATTTCTTCACCAACCACAAGTGGGGCCCACTCAATTCTAGAATTTTCCACCAAAATCAATTATAAACCTAATTTCCTAATCCGACACCTCTTAAAATTCACAACAAATCATTCGTGCATTTTTTAACGGTTCAAAATTTATGGACATATACTCAACTTATGTATGTATAACATACCCAAAAATTACAACAATCCAATCGGTCGGGATTAAAATTATAATCCCCGCAATATATCTCAAAACCCCCGATTTAATTTTTAATATCTCCATTCCTGTAAAATATATCGATAAAACACCTCAACAATAATTTCTTTCTTCATTTATAACCACATAAATAAATCCATCATTTATATCCACATAAAATAAATATTTCTTTATCATATGAATCAATAATTAATTATTCACAAATAATATTACGAATCACAATTATGACAACCAGCCGCTCCTGTGAAAGAGGGGGCTCAGATAAGGATTTCTCCTTATCGGGCGCCGCAATTAGGTGACCAAACCTCTCCTTGAGATGTAACTTTCTAGACATTGCCAATAATGTTATCTAATAATATTATTCAAATAATATGAATTATTGATCCGATAATGGAAATATCGTGCAAATGACAATTATCAAACAACAATAATATAAAATATCAACGCAAAGAATTATTGAATCAATAAAATAAAATATTGAACAAGAATTCACCGTGAAAATTATCGAGTAAGGCCTTCACGTAAGGATCAATAATTCAACAATTACATAATACTGCAAGTGCCATCGCTAACCACGCCAGACATCAGATTTTAACCACCGGTATTCCAACAATTAATTAACCAATAACTACGCCAAGTTATTTTTAACCAACTTATATTTGTCGTTTTTCATCCAATCGCTTTCACATATGGGCCCACACATGGTCACTACAATGAATCGTCATACGTAATATTCCCCGACAAAGATTTAATATTCCACCACCAAACTAATATTCCCCAACAAAATGAATATTTTATAACCACTTGCTTATTTTGAAATATTTGCGATTTAACCCTTAACTATCCACATTAATCAAATCAACCCTTACTATTTCAAAATAATAAATAAAGGAAATTCCTTTTTATTTAAAAAAAATTTGAAACTTACAGGTTATCAGTAGGAGAATTCCACCAATGGTAAATACTTATCCCAACCGCCTCAAGTTCAGGACACGTAGTCTTAATAAATCTTCAAGAGTTTGAATAGTCCTTTCTCGATTGTCCGTCTGCTTTGAGGATGGTATGCCGAATCAATCGTAAATCCGCGCCCATAGCTTTTTGCAAGCTACCCCAAAATCTTGAAGTGAATCTTGGGTCACGATCCGAAACTATGGATACAGCATGCCATGCAACCTCACAATTTCATTCACGATATACTAGCAAGACGCTCAAGGAATAAGTCTCCGTGATCGGCAAGAAATGAGCAGACTTGGTTAATCTATCAACAATAACCCAAATAAAGATTGATGCCTCGAGAAACCGTAGGAAGACCCGTGAACGTAAATCCATGGTAATGTGTTCCCACTTCCATTTCGAATCTCAAGTGGTTGCAACGAACCCTTAGGTACTAGATGCTCTGCCTTTTACACGCTGGCAAGTTAAACACATCGAGATAAACTTTGCAATCTCTCTCTTCATATTGTTCCACCAAAATGTATGTCAAGATCACGATACATTTTAGTACTTCCAGATGGATTGCAAATGGTGTATTGTGTGCCTCCATCATAATCTTGTACTTCAAATCGAGTCGTTAGAACACAAAGTCTAGAGTGGACTCAAGTATTCCTTCTTCATCAATTCTCGCCCTAATAGCTCCTTCTTTCACTTTCTTCTTCATACGCATCACCCGGCCTGGTGGCTCGAAAGCAACCTTTAACTTTTTCTATTAAAGTTGGCTCTACGCGATACTTGACATCATCGCACTCGCTCCCGCATATGATCTTCTACTCAACGCGCCACCTACCACGCTCGCTTTTCCGTGATGGTATCAATAGTGTGGTCGTAGTCTTTCAATAGCTCGAGCCAACGTCATTGCCAAGATGTTGAGTTCTTTTGAGTGAAGAAATATTTAAGGCTTTTATATGGTCCGAATATATCTCCACTTTCTCCCCATATAGATAAGGCCTCCATATCTTTAGCGCTAAACGATCACCGCTAACTCTAGATCATGAGTAGGATAATTCCTCTCATACTCTTTAAGTTGTCGCGAGGCATAGGCTATGACTTTCCCACGCTGCATGAGAACACATCCTAACCCTTTGCTCAAGCATCATCAGAGATAACAAATCCATCCGAACCAGATGGTATTGTTAGAACAGTGCCAAATAAGTCTCCTCTTAAGCTCTTGAAACTCTTCTCGATTCTTCGCTTCCAAACGAATTTCAGATCCTTTTAAGTTAGTTTGAGTTAATGGAGTAGCGATTCGAGAAAACCTTCCACGAATCTCCGATAATAACCAAATTTAAGCCCAAAAACTACGTACTTCAACCAACGACTTTGCTTGTTCCCAACTTCAGATTGCTTCAATCTTCACGGATCAACAGATACTCCATGTTTCGACACCACGCGCCCAAGAATGCTACTTCCTCAAGCCGTAACTCGCATTTCTTCAATTTGGCATATAGTTTGTTTTCACGGCCTTTGAGTACCAAATTTCAAATGGTGCTCATGATCTTCACGACTTTTGGAATATATAAGGATGTCATCAATAAAGACAACAACGAACCGATCCAAATATTCCTCAATACTCGGCTCATCATATCCATGAAAGTCAGCAGAGCATTAGTTTGTCCGAAAGACACGACTAAGAATTCATAATGCCCATACCGAGTTCTAAAGGCGCTTTGAATATCCTCGCCTAATCTTCACCGATGATATCCGAATCTAAGATCGATTTTTGAAAAGAATTGTGCCCTCAGAATCGGTCAAACAAGTCATCAATACGAGGTAGAGATACCTATTCTTGATGGTGACATGGTTCAATTCCGATAGTCAATACAAAAGTCGCATACTCCCGCTTTTCTTTTTAACAAATAAAACAGAGCACCCCAAGGAGATGTACTTGTGACTTAATGAAACCGATGTCCAACAATTCTCGTAGTTGGACCTTTAACTCCTCAAGTTCAATAGAGCCATTCGATATGGGGTTTTAGAAATGGGCTTTGTATCAAAGTTCAAGATCAATAAAGAATTCAACTTCACGCCTGGGGTGTAGACCGGAAGTTCTTCTGAAATACGCCGTGAAAGTCAATAACAACAGAATATTATTCAAATTTGACGTGTCTTTATTCAAATCCATAACATGGGCTAAGAAAGCTTGACATCCGCTTTTCAATAAACGAATAGCTTTTATGATTAGATATGATGTTGATTGATTTTAATGGTTTAGTTTCTTGAATTGCATAACAAAGTTGGTTAGAATATGAAAACTAACAACCTTACGAAAATAATCAATTTTGGCATGATGAGTAGTTAACCAATCAATCCCTAAAATCACATCAAAAGCAAGTATCTTTAAAGAGATAAGGTCAACAGTAAGGTAATGGTGCCAACTTGAATCAAACAAGATTTATAAACAAAGGATGTGATGAAAGTTTCTCCTAACTGAGTTTCCACAGATAGGTCAAAGTCTAATTTCTCCTGAGTCAAGTTTAAACGCTGAGCACACGCAGAGAGATAAAATGAATGGGTAGCACCCAGATCAAGTAAGGTATAAACTTCGCAAGAATTTATAAATAGCTTACCCGTGATCACCTCGTTTGGTTCCTCGATTTTGACCACCACAACAAACGCTTTCCTAATCGCTGACTTTGACTTTTCTCGATAGTTTTTCGAGTCACCGTCCCCACGAACTAGGTTTTGCTATCAGATAATCTCGAGCGATATGTCCTTCCTTTCCACAATTATAGCATACCTTGAATCACAGGGCGCTTGGACCGATATGTCCCTCTTTTCCGATTTTGTAGAAGATATGACCGGTGGTCGTTTCTCCTCCCTTAGAACCCAGGTCACGCAAGACCGCTGCCTTCACATGGTCGTTGTTAAATCTCCTTTTTAAATCTCCTCCCCGACTCGCTTCTTCTATTTTCACGGCTATGATTACCACCAGTAGTGGTTACCATTTTTGTCCATCTGCTTTTTTTCTCCGCCAAGTTATCATTATTCTGCTGATCGCTATCTCCGGTACGATCCTCGTTGTGGTCCTCAACGACCGTACTCGCTTATCTCGCCTAATAATTGAGCCTGCTTACAACATCCGAATAGAGAGAAAATTTATGAGAAATGAGATATCGACGATGCCGGTTTCAAACCTCTAAGAAACATCCGCACATACGCTCCTCATTCTCCACCAAATGAGGTGCAAACCTCGATAACTCGCAAACTTTGCCTCGCATCGAGACACCGCCATGTTGTTTTGCTCTAATCATGAACTCCACTTCCTTCATATACGACGAACACTTTCGTGAAAGTATTTGTCATTAAATAGTTTCAAACGCTCTCCCAAGACATGCCGAAAGCGGCCGATGGTACGCTTACTGCTCATCTCTACCAAGAGTCTCGCCTCGCCACTTTAACATAAAGGTGGCGAATGGAACCTTCTGTTCTCCGCATCCCAAGACATCGAATATCTTGGTAATTTGTTTGACCCATGTTTCCGCCATGATCGATCCCGCTTTCCCTTAAATTCGTGGTCCCAACTTTTGAATCGTCACCGTGATAACCCGTGAATTGCTATCATTTCTCCTCAGATTTTGAACACGAAGTCTCCTCGTCTCGATTTTGCATGAACTGCAAAAAGCTTCTAAACATCCCCTCGCTCATCATCTCGCTTAATGGTGTTGTTCACAGAGGAACATTGCCACCTGCTGCATCGCTTCCTCGCTGTGAGTACAGCGCTCCACTGGCCTCATTTCCATTGTTAATATTCTCAAATGACATTCTCAAATACCGCCATAAAACAAGGGTTAATTAAGGAAATCAATATATCACATAATATCCCTATATAATCGACTAACTAACAAATAAGCTTAGTAGGACACACTAGCGAAGGATTTACTCGCCTCTCCTCCTAGTTCTATTCCCCGATCTCCGCCAGAGATCATATCCCTAAGCTCGATACTAACCGCGACGCCCCCAAAATAGGTATACATCACCCATTCTCGAAATTGTCAATACATGGTACGTAAACAACTACAACTTTATTATTACAACAAGAAATCGTGAGTTTGAATACAAATATTATCTTCTGTACAATATCTATACTCAAATAAATCCTCATCACATTTATCGATACATTATTTTACAAAAAATGGTGAGGACTACTAAACAACTCTCTCTAAAACCTTCATTCCATACCCCGACTGCAGACGCTATATTCTCGCCTCCCGAGAAAAAAAATGGAACAAAAGGAAAAGGTGAGCTCAACTAGCTCAAGAAAGAATATTAGGACTAAGATAATATACAACAAATTATCGTTAGTCTTCAACAGGAAAAAATCTAATAGTAATACAATAGACAACAAATTTTAAATCAATATTCGCAATGGAAATAATAATTCATTGTAAGAGTTAAGTAGAGAATGCAAACTACTATCTTCTATGTATGAATTTAAAAGTTCATCGCCCATCTTTTATCCTCAGAACATCAATCAATATACATCCGAATCAAATATTCATCTTTGCACTACAGCCAAAGATATTCATCACCGGGTCATGTTCATCTAAACACATGTTCATCTTTGACTACTACCAAAGATATTCTTCAGAATCATTCATCTTTGCACTACAAAAGCCAAAGATATTCAATAATATCATCATTTAAGACCGAGGATGATGAAAATATTTTTTTAAAGAAACGAATCCAAAGGAAACAAAATGACAAGGATTAAGGATTAAGGATTCAGATTTTGCTTTTATCCATGTTCAAAAATACCTCAAAAATAATCATAGTGGTGTAAAATTCAAGAATGATCAAAACACGGATACAATCAAAGCTAGTATCCGTAATAGATATTTTGGACAAAAAGAAGAAATTTTATTTTTCTATGAATAGTGGTCAGATATCGTGAATAAAGGTCAGATATAATAAATAAGAGATACGTGAATAAAGAACTCAAACACCAAAAGATGAAATTCCACAAAAAAAACATCTTCACGCTTCAATAGTACTCGTGAATAAGACTCGTGAATAAGAACTCGTGAATAAGAATCGTGAATAAGAACTCATGAATAAGAACTCCGACATGAAAAAGTTCCAAATTTGATAAAATGTTCCAACCAATATTTCAAAGATAATGATATTGAAGAAATAATATCATTCGAGAAGAAAATAACATCCCTTACCTCGAAAGATTAAGATTTAAATTTAAAATTCCTGAGTATAAAGGTCAAGGAAACTTCAGACCGCCTAACAATACTCAAAGTATACTCAAAATACTCACAAGAATACGCCGATAATATAGAGAGAGAAAACTTCAGCTTCGTGTGATTTTTTTCAATTCTAACCCAAGACCCTATTTATAGAAAATGCTTAGAACACCAAAGCGTAAAATTTAATAAAATATTAATATTAATATTACAAATTCTATACGCCCACTTTTAAGGATCTGAATTCAGCATTTACATCACATGCAAGACCCACCTTTAATGACAAAAATGTTTTTCATAATAAAAATAATTAAAACTTCCAAAATTAATTATTTTGAGTTTCTAACTTCAATAATTCATAATAAATAGCCCTTTCATTAGAAAAATTCAATCTCACGAAGTTTTTATAGGAAATTCAATTCTCTACAACTTTGCGTAAGAAAGTTTTTCCAAATTCCAAATAAAAATTGACCAAATCCACAAACCAAGCGATTTTACAAAGCTATAATCAAATTTCAAATAATAAATGGGGTCCACCGACATGTTTAACATGTTTTAAAACATTTATTGCAACAAAAAATACTCTTCCTCCTCGATACTCATATATCCCACATTCATTGTAAAATATCACCATTATTATATTATTAAAATATAATAATATATTTAAATGAATTATTTTATCGTAAAAGATAAAATTTCAATTTTCAACAATTGTCACATTAAAAAATTTTCCATCTATATCCACATAAAATCAATATTTTCTCATCATATGAATCAATAATTAATTATTCACAAATAATATTACGTAATCACAATATCGACAACCGTGCGCTCCTGTGAAAGAGGGCTTTCCAATAAGAATTTCTCCTTATCATGCAAGAATTAGGTGACCAAACCTCTCCTTAGATGTAACTTTCTAGACATTGCCAATAATGTTATCTAATAATATTATTCAGATAATATGAATTATTGCTTCGATAATGAAAAAATACCGTAATGACAATTATCAAAACAACAAAGAATATAAAATATCAACGCAGTAAATTATTAAATCAATAAAATAAAATATCGAATAAGAATTATCGTAACCATTATCAATAAAGGCCTTCACGTAAGAATCAATAATTGGTGCAATACCGCAACAACGCTACCGTGTTTTAACCAATTTAGTATTTTAACAAAGATAATCTGTGAATAACTACGCCAAGTTATTTTTAAACAACTTATATTTGTCGCTTTCTTCATCCAATCGCTCACATGGGGCCACATATCATCACTGTCGCATTTAATATTCCCCTCGATAAGCATTTAATATTCCACGACCAAACGAATATTCTCCGACAATAATGAATATTTTATAACCACTGCTTATTTTTTGAAATATTTATGATTTTACCCCTAACTATCCACATTAATCAAATCAACCCTTACTATTTCAAAATAATAAATAGAGAAAATTAAATTTCATTAATAATAAGTTGGGGTCTTACAACCTCCCTCCTTATGAAATTTCGCCCTCGAAATTGACGACGCACTAACTGGTGTTTCAAAAGGTGAGGATACCTCGCTTTCATTTCCGCTTCCAATTCCCGTGTCATTTCTATAAAGCATGATTCCTCCACAAAACTTTAACTTGTGGTATGACCTTCATACAGTAGACATACTGCTCCCTTCCTATCCAAGATCTTGACAGTACCTCCTCATCACGTTAAGTCTTCTGGCTATCTCGTCCGGGTTCTAACTCAATAACGTGGTTTGGGTCTTTCACATATTTATCTAAGTACGATATGAAACACATTATGAACACGAGACATACTTTGAGGTAACGCGAGTCTATAGGCTACATTTCCTACTTCCTAACAAGAATTTGAAATGGACCAATAAATCGTGGATTGAGTTTTCTCTCTTCCCAAATCTTGTAATCCTTCCATGGAGCAACTAAGAACAATACATGATCCCCTACACTAAATTCCACGCCCTTTCGATGAAGATCCGTATAACTCTTTTGTCGATCTTGTGCCGCTTGTATATCGCTGTCGAATCATTCAATCTTTTCAAAGAGTCATAATGATCAACTCGGGTCCCAAATAATGTTGCTTCACCCACCTCATCCCAACATATCGAGAAAATACACTTTCGTCCATATAATGCTTCAAATGGAGCTACACTATATCTTGCTCGATAATCATATTGTGACGCCCCAAAATAGGTATACACAACACCCATTCTCGAGTCGCCAAATACATGGTACAAGAAGCAAACTACAACTTCAATAATACAAATGTCGTGTAAATACTACAATATATATCTCGTGAGTTTAAATACAAATATTATCTTCTGACAATATCTATACTCAAATAAATCCTCATCACATTTATCGATACATTATTTTACAAAAATGGTGAGGACTACTAAACAACTCTCTCTAACCTTCATTCCATACCCCGACTAGTACTCGCTACATTCTCGCCTCCCGAGAAGAAAAATGGAACATCAAGGAAAAGGGTGAGCTCAACTAGCCCAAGAAGAATATTATGACTAAGATAATATACAACAAATTATCGTTAGTCTCCAACAGGAAAAATCTGATAGAATACAATAGACAACAAGTTTCAGATCAATATTCGCAAATGAAATAATAATTCATGTAAGAGTTACGTAGAGAATGAAATCTACTATAATCTATGAATTTAATAAATTCATCATCAATATTTTATCCCCAGAACATCAATCAATATTCATCTCAAATCAAATATTCATCTTTGCACTACAGTGCCAAAGATATTCATCAATCTACATGTTCATCTCAACACTGCTCATCTTTGCACTAAAGGCCAAAGATATTCATCATCCATTCATTTAAACACCGCTTCATCTTTGCACTACAAAAGCCAAAGATATTTTTCAGAATCATTCATCTTTGCACTACAAAATGCCAAAGATATTCACTAATATCATCATTTAAGACCGAGGATGATGAAAATATTTTTAAAGAACGAATCCAAAGAAACAAAATGACAAGGATTAAGGATTAAGGATTCGTACTTTGTTTTATCCATGTCCAACAATACCTCAAAAATAATCATAGTGGTGTAAAATTCAAGAATGATCAAAACATGGATACAATCAAAGCTAGTATCCGTAATAGATATTTTGACTAAAAGAAGAAATTTTATTTTTCGATGAATAGTACAGATCGTGAATAGTGTCAGATACGTGAATAAAGGTCAGATACGTGAATAGTAACTCCGACACCAAAAGATAGAAATTCCACAAAAAACATTTTCACGCTTCATTTAATAGTACTCGTGAATAAGAATCGTGAATAAGAACTCATGAATAGAACTCGTGAATAATAACTCATGAATAGTAAACTCTTATACATGAAAAAGTTCCAAATTTGATAAAAACTCAGATCAACATTTCAAAGATAATGATATCAAGAAATAATATCATTACGAAAAAAAAATAATATCCCTTACCTCAAAGAATCAAGATTTCTAAGGAAAGGCTCAAGTGATGTCGAATGAAACTTGTAATTTAATAAAGAACTCTCAAAGTATCTAAATACTCACAAAATACGCCAATAATATAGAGAGAGAAAGAGAGAAAACTTTGTTTCGTGTGATTTTCAATTCTAACTTAGCCTCTATTTATAGAAAATGTTAGCCCGCCCAAGGCACTTGACTCGCCACACTCGATGGCTTTACTCGCTACTATTGCAACCCACCACATTTGAAATAAAATTCAGCACATTTCTTCACCAAACACAAGTGGGGCCCACTCAATTCTAGAATTTTCCACCAAAATCAATTATAAACCTAATTTCCGAATCCGACACCTCTTAAAATTCACAACAAATCATTCGTGCATTTTTAATTCGCTCAAAATTTATGGACATATACTCAACTTATGTATGTATAACATACCCAAAATTACCACAATCCAAATCTAATTTGATTAAAAATTATAATCCCCATAATATATCTCAAAACCCCGATTTAATTTTTAATATCTCCAATCCGGTAAAATACCGATAAAACACCTCAACAATAATTTCTTCATTTATAACCACATAAATAAATCCATCATTTATATCCACATAAAATAAATATTTCTTTATCATATGAATCAATAATTAATTATTCACAAATAATATTACGTAATCACAATTACGATAACCAAAGCCGCTCCTCAGAAAGAGGGGCTTTCCGATAAGGATTTCTCCTCATCGCGCAAGCAATTAGGTGACCAAACCTCTCCTTAGATGTAACTTTCTAGACATCGCCAATAATGTTATCTAATAATATTATTCAAATAATATGAATTATTGATCCGATAATGGAAATAATATGCGTTGACAATTATCAAACAACAATAATATAAAATATCAACGCAAAGAATTATCAATCAATAAAATAAAATATCGAATAAGAATTACCGTGAAAATTATCGAGTAAAGGCCTTCTTCACGTAAGGATCAATAATTCAACAATTCTGCAATACCGCAGTGCATCGCAACCACGCCAGACATCGTATTTTAACCACCGGGTATATTCCAACAAAGATTAATTCAGAATAACTACGCCTGTTATTTTTAACCAACTTATATTTGTCGCTTTTCTTCATCCAATCGCTTTCACATATGGGCTCATACACATGGCATACCGTCGCATTTAATATTCCCCGACAAAGATTTAATATTCCACCACCAAACGAATATTCCCCGACAAAAATGAATATTTTATAACCACTTGCTTATTTTGAAATATTTATGATTTAACCCTTAACTATCCACATTAATCAAATCAACCCTTACTATTTCAAAATAATAAATAAAGGAAATTCCTTTTATTTAAAAAAATTTCGGTCTTACAACCTCCCTCCTTATGAAATTTCGTCCTCGAAATCGACGTGACGCACTGGTATTTTCAAAAGGTGAGGATACCTCGCTTTCATTTCCGCTTCCTGTGTCATTTCCTCTATAGCATGATTCCTCCACAAAACTTTAACTTGTGGTATGACCTTTGCTCGTAGGACACGCTTCCTTCCTATCCAAAATCTTGACAGTACCTCCTCATACGCTTAAGTCTTCTACTATCTCGTCCTGCTTCTAACTCAGATAACGTGGTTCGGTCTTTCACATATTTACGGGGTACGATGATATGTGAAACACATTATGAACACGAGACATACCTTTAGAGGTAACGCAAGTCTATAGCTACATTTCCTACTCCTGGCCAAGAATTTGAAATGGACCAATAAATCGTGGATCGAGCTTTCCTCTTCCCAAATCTTGTAACTCCCTTCCACGGAGCAACTCGCAACAATACACGATCCCTACATTACATTCCACGCCCTTTCGATGAAGATCCGCATAACTCTTTTGTCGATCTTGTGCCGCTTTGTATACGCTGTCGAATCATTTGATCTTTTCTAGAGTCATATCGTATTTAACTCCTAGTCCCAACAATGTTGCTTCACCCACCTCATCCCAACATATCGAGAACGACATTTTGTCCATATAATGCTTCAATGGAACCACACCTATATTTGTTTAATAACTATTGTTGTATAGGAGAATTCCACCAATGGCAAGTACTTATCCCAACTTCCTTTGAAATCTAGGACACGTAGTTTTAATATATCTTCAAGAGTTTGAGTAGTCCTTTCCGATTGCCATCCGCTTGAGGATGGTATGCCAAACCGAATCAGAATTTGCGCTCATAGCTTTCTACAAGCTAACCCAAAATCATGAAGTGAATCTTCGGGTCACGATCTAAAACTATGGATACCGCATGCCATGCAATCTCACAATCTCATTTACGCATATACGAGAAAGACGCTCAAGGAAATAAGTTTCTCAGATTTCGGCAAGAAATGAGCAGACTTGGTTAATCTATCAACAATAACCCAAATAAAGATTGATGCCTTGAGAAACCGTAGGAAGACCCGTAACGAAATCCATAGTAATGTGTTCCCACTTCCATTCCGGAATCTCAAGTGGTTGCAACGGACCCTTAGGTACAAGATGTCCGCCTTTACATCGCCGGGTTAAAACACATCGAGATAAACTTTGCAATCTCTCTTCATATTGCTCCACCAAAATGTATGTCAAGATCACGATACATTTTAGTACTTCCGTGATGGATTGCAAATGGTGTATCAGGTGCCTCCATCATAATCTTGTACTTCAAATCGTAGTCGTTAGAACACAAAGTCTAGAGTGGACTCAAGTATTCCTTCTTCATCAATTCTCATTTCCGAATAGCTCCTTCTCAGATTTCTTCTTCATACGCATCACCTCCTGGTCTGCCGGCTTGAGCAACCTTTAACTTTATCGATTAAAGTCAATTATACTCAGATATCATCACGCAAGGTACCTAGAGTTTTCATCTCCATCTCTATTATTTGTAAATTATACTCTGAAATTAGTCTTTGATAATATCGACTCAGATTGTATACGATCTTCTACTCAACACGCCACCTACCACGCTCGCTTTTCCAAGATGGTACGGTCGTAATACGTACCAAAATGAGTCTCCTCTCGAGTTCTTCAAAGCTCTTCCCACATTCCTCGCTCCATTCAAATTTTGTATCTCTACGAAGTCACCAAGGATAATGGAATAGCGATTCGAGAATATCCTTCAACGAATCTCCGATAATAACCAACTAAGCCTGTAAAGCTACGTATTTCGACATCGACTTAGGTTGCTCTCAACCGTGACTCATATCCCAATCTTGGATAAGACGTCACAATGACACCTATCGCTTTACTATCGCATCTAATATGACGCCCCTATGTAGAGTCTCGCTTAGTGAATTCCACAAAGGAAGTCATAAGATAAAGGCTCAGTACCAAATTTATAGTTGAATTTTAACTCCGAAGTTCAATAGAGCCATTCGATATGAGATTTTAGAAATGAGTTTTGTATCGGTTCAAAGCCGATACAAAATTTAATATCACTTTGGGAGTAAGCCAAGAAATTCTTCGTAAAATAACAACAAGAATATTATTCAAATCGACGTGTCTTTATTCAAATCCATAACATGGACTAAGAAAACTTGACATCCGTAATAAAACGAATGACTTCATGGCTTGATATGAAAATGTTTGATTACAATGGTTTGATTGTTGAATTCAATAACAAAAGTTGCTTAGAATATGAAAACTAACAACCTTACAAAAGCAATCAATTTGGCGACGATGAGTAGTTAACCTTAAAATCACATCAAAAGCAAATATCTCTATAGAAATAAGGTTAATGTGTAATGTGATAGTGCCAACCCGAATCAAACAAGATTTTTAAACCACGGATGTAATGAAAGTTTCTCCTAACGGATTCTCCATAAATAAAGTCAAAGTCTAATTTCTCCGTAGTCAAGTTCAAACGCCGAGCGCAAAGCAAGAGAGATAAAAGAATGGGTAGAACCGGTAGATTCAGTAAGGTATAAACTTCGCAAGAATTTATAATTAACTAACTCGTGCTAACTTCGCTCGTTCCTCGATTTTGACCTAAGCCACGACAAACGCCTTCCAAGAACCGCTGACTTTGACTTTTCCGGACATCCTTTTTAAGTCACCATTCACGCTGGATCGGGTTTCGATATCGTATAACTTTGAAAGCGATATGTCCTTCTTTTCCACAATTATAAAGATACCTTGAAGGCTTTGAATAGCTTTGACCTTATATGTCCCTCCTCTCCACATCTCAGAGAGATCTAACCGGGCGATCGCTTCTTCCCCCTAGAATTTGTTGATGGCGGCGATGTCACGCCGACGCCTTCCCGTCATCGTTAAATCTTCTTTTTAGATCGACATCTCTTTCCATAATATCAACGCTGCAAATTTTTTTACCCATGCATCACTCATTCTCACTGCTCGCTTATTTCTTCTTTCAAATTTCGATTCCAAATTATCATCTTATACTCTACCAAAGAGTGCTTCTGCTCAAGATCACGATCGGGTAACATGTTTCAATCGTTGCATCCTTTTGCTTCCACGCATCGCCGCAATTCTTTAACCGCTTCTTCTAACTCATGAATACGATTTTGCAATTCTATATTTCGATCATAAAATACCTCTAATAAACTCTCTTCTTGTAAATTCTTCTTCCTCTTCTTCCTCACTCTCACGTTCCTCTGCGATTATCTCAAAAACTATCAATTCTTCACTCACCACATGGATATCTCTAATTCCTTCTTCACCGACATCACATTATCCCGGTTCAACGATTAGAGGTGTCTCCACGATCTCATTCACCCATTGTTAACGCTTCCCTCAGAAATGCATTCTAAAAAAAAAACTATCATAAAACAAGGGTTAATTAAATAAATTAACAAATCACATAATACCCCTATAATATGACCAACCAACAAATAAGCTTAGGTAGGACACACTAGCGAAGGATTTACTTTACGCCTCCTCCTAGTTTTATTCCCCGATCTCCGCCAGAGATCATATCCCTAAGCTCGATATTAACCGTGACGCCCCCAAAATAGGTATACAAACACCCATTCTCGAGTCGCCAAATACACGGTATACAAGAAGCAACTACAACTTCAATAATACAAATGTCGTGTGAAATACTTACAATATATATCGTGAGTTTAAATACAAATATTATCTTCTAGATAATATCTATACTCAAATAAATCCTCATCACATTTATTGATACATTATTTTACAAAAATGGTGAGGACTACTAAACAACTCTCTCTAGAACCTTCATTCCATACCTCACTAAGTACTCGCTACATTCTCGCCTCCCGAGAAGAAAAATGGAACATCAAGGAAAAGGGTGAGCTCAACTAGCCCAAAGAAGAATATTATGACTAAGATAATATACAACAAATTATCGTTAGTCTCCAACAGGAAAAATCGATAGTAATACAATGACAACAAGTTTCAGCATCAATATTCGCAGCCGAAATAATAATTCATGTAAGAGTTACGTAGAAATGAAATCTACTATAATCTATGAATTTAATAAATTCATCATCAATATTTTATCCCCGTAACATCAATCAATATTCATCTCAAATCAAATATTCATCTTTGCACTACATGTGCCAAAGATATTCATCAATCCATTATGTTCATCTCAACACTGCTCATCTTTGCACTAAAGGCCAAAGATATTCATCACCATTCATATTCATTTAAACACCGCTCATCTTTGCACTACAGCCAAAGATATTCTTCAGAATCATTCATCTTCAGACTACAGCCAAAGATATTCACTAATATCATCATTTAAGACCGAGGATGATGAAAATATTTTTAAAGAACTAATCCAAAGGAAACAAAATGACAAGAATTAAGGATTAAGGATTCAGTACTTTGTTTTATCCATGTCCAACAATACCTCAAAATAATCATAGTGGTGTAAAATTCAAGAATGATCAAAACATGGATACAATCAAAGCTAGTATCCGTATAGATATTTTGGACGAAAAGAAGAAATTTTATTTTTCGATGAATAGTGCCGTGATATGCGTGAATAGTAAGGTCAGATACGTGAATAAAGGTCGATACGTGAATAGTAACTCCGACACCAAAAGATAGAAATTCCACAAAAAAACATTTTCACGCTTTCAATTAATAAGACTTCGTGAATAAGAATCGTGAATAAGAACTCATGAATAGTAACTCGTGAATAAGAATCTCATGAATAGTAACCCCATATGAAAAAGTTCCAAATTTGATAAAAACTTCAGATCAATATTTCAACATAATGATATCAAGAAATAATATCATTACGAAAAAAATAATATCCCTTACCTCAAAGAATCAAAGATTTCCTAAGGAAAGGCCTAAGTGATGTCGAATGAAACTTCAGATCAATAAAGAACTCTCAAAGTATCTAAATACTCACAAAATACGCCAATAATATAGAGAGAGAAAGAGAGAAACTTTGTTTCGGTGTGATTTTCAATTCTAACTTAAATTTCTATTTATAGAAAATGTTAGCCCCGCCAAGGCATTTGACTCAACACACATGATGGCTTTTACTCGCTACTATTGCCACCCACCACATTTGAAATAAAATTCAAAGACATTTCTTCACCAACCACAAGTGGGGCCCACTCAATTCTAGAATTTTCCACCAAAATCAATTATAAACCCAATTTCCTAATCCGACACCTCTTAAAATTCACAACAAATCATTCGTGCATTTTTAATTCGGCTCAAAATTTATGGACATATACTCAACTTATGTATGTATAACATACCCAAAAATTACAATAATCCAACTATTTGATTAAAAATTATAACTCCCGCAATATATCTCAAAACCCCGATTTAATTTTTAATATCTCCAATCTGGTAAAATACATCGATAAAACACCTCAACAATAATTTCTTCATTTATAACCACATAAATAAATCCATCATTTATATCCACATAAAATAAATATTTCTTTATCATATGAATCAATAATTAATTATTCACAAATAATATTACGTAATCACAATTATGATAACCAGCCGCTCCTGTGAAAGAGGGGGCTTTCCGATAAGGATTTCTCCTCATCGCCAAGCCAAGCAATTAGGTGACCAAACCTCTCCTTAGATGTAACTTTCTAGACATTGCCAATAATGTTATCTAATAATATTAGTCAAATAATATGAATTATTGATCCGATAATGGAAATATCGCAAGCAGGACAATTATCGAACAAAGAATAATATAAAATATCAACGCAGAATTATCAATCAATAAAATAAAATATCAACAAGAATTCACCGTGAAAATTATCGAGTAAGGCTTCTTTCACGTAAGGATCAATAATTCAACAATTCTCGGTAATACCGCAGTACATCAGGCAACCACGCCAGACATCAGATTTTTAACCAATTTATTCCAATGCCTTAATTCAGAATAACTACGCCAAGTATTTTTAACCAACTTATATTCGTCGCTTTCTTCATCCAATCGCTTCCAAGTTATGGGCTCCACACACGGTCACTACTGGCATTAGCATTTAATATTCCCACAAAGATTTAATATTCCACGACCAAACTAATATTCCCCGACAAAAATGAATATTTTATAACCACTTGCTTATTTTGAAATATTTTTATATTTAACCCTTAACTATCCACATTAATCAAATCAACCCTTACTATTTCAAAATAATAAATAAAGGAAATTCCTTTATATTTAAAAAAATTTCGGTCTTACAGCTTATTGTAGGAGAATTCCACCAATGGTAAATACTTATCCTAATCGCCTTGAAGTTCAGGGACACAGTAGTCTTAATAAATCTTCAAGAGTTTGAATAGTCCTTTCCGATCATCCGTCTGCTTTGAGGATGGTATGCCGAATCAATCGAACTGCGCTTCATAGCTTTTTGCAAGCTACCCCAAAATCTTGAAGTGAATCTTGGGTCACGATCCAAACTATGGATACAGTGGCATGCCATACGCAACCTCACAATTTCATTCACGTAGATATACTAGCAAGACGCTCAAGGAATAAGTCTCCCAGATTCAAGAAAAATGAGCAGACTTGGTTAATCTATCAACAATAACCAAATAGCATTGATGCCCCGAGAAACCGTAGAGGAAGACCCGTAACGAAATCCATGGTAATGTGTTCCCACTTCCATTTCGAATCTCAAGTGGTTAAACGAACCCTTAGGTACTAGATGTTCTCACTTTTTATCGCTAAGTAAGTTAAACACATCGAGATAAACTTTGCAATCTCTCTTCATATTGCTCCACCAAAATGTATACAAGATCACGATACATTTTAGTACTTCCGTGATGGATTGCAAATGGTGTATTGTGTGCCTCCATCATAATCTTGTACTTCAAATCGAGTCGTTAGAACACAAAGTCTAGAGTGGACTCAAGTATTCCTTCTTCATCAATTCTCGCCCTAATAGCTCCTTCAGACTTTCTTCTTCATACGCGATCACCCCGGCCGGTGGCTTCGAGCAACCTTAACTTTTTCTATTAAAGTTGGCTCTACGCGTATACTTGACATCATCGCACTGCGCCTCAAGATATGATCTTCTACTCAACGCCACGCCTACCACGCTCGCTTTTCCGTGATGGTATTGAATAGTGCGGTCGTAGTCTTCAATAGCTCGAGCCAACGTCAGCCGATGTTGAGTTCTTTTTGAGTGAAGAAATATTTAAGGCTTTTTATGGTCCGAATATATCTCCACTTTCTCCCCATATAGATAGTGCCTCCATATCTTTAACGCGAAAACGATCGGCCGCTAACTCTAGATCATGAGTAGGATAATTCCTCTCATACTTTTTTAAGTTGTCACGAGGCATAAGCTACGCGACTTTCCCGCGTTGCATGAGAACACATCCTAACCCTTTGCTCAAGTATCATCAGAGATAACAAATCCATCCGAACCAGATGGTATTGTTAGAACAAAATAAAATAAGTCTCCTCTTAAGCTCTTGGAAACTCTTCTCGCATTCTTCGCTCCAAACGAATTTCAGATCCTTTTAAGTTAAATGAAGTTATCGGAGTAGCGATTCGAGAAAACCTTCCACTAATCTCCGATAATAACCAAATTTAAGCCCAAAACTACGTGATTTCCACCACCGACTTCTGCTTGTTCTAACTTTCAGATTGCTTGATCTTCGGGCGGATCAATGATACTCCATGTTTCGACACCACGTGCCCAAGGAATGCTACTTCCTCGCCGTAACTCGCATTTCTTCAATTTGGCATATAGTTTGTTTTCACGAAGCCTTTGAGTACCAAATTTTCAAATGGTGCTCATGATCTTCACGACTTTTGGAATATATGAGATGTCATCAATAAAGACAACAACGAATCGATCCAAATATTCCTCGAATACTTGGCCATCACATCCATGAAAGCCAAGTAGGAGCATTAGTTTGTCCGAAAGACACGACTAAGAATTCATAATGCCCATACCAAGTTCTCAAGGCGCCTTTGGAATATCTCGCCTAATCTTCACCGATGATATCCAGAAGCTAAGATCGATTTTGGAAAAGAATTGTGCCCCTCAGAATCGGTCAAACAAGTCATCAATACGAGGTAGAGGATACCTATTCTTGATGGTGACATGGTTCAATTCCCGATAGTCAATAAAGTCGCATACTCCCGCTTTTCTTCTTTACAAATAAAACAGAGCACCCCAAGGAGATGTACTAGACGAATGAAACCGATGTCCAACAATTCTCAGAATTGACCTTTAACTCCTCAAGTTCAATAGAGCCATTCGATATGGGGTTTTAGAAATGGGCTTGTACCGTGTTCAAGATCAATAAAGAATTCAACTTCACGCTCGGGGTAGACCAGAAGTTCTTCGAAATACGCCAGAAAGTCAATAACAACAGAATATTATTCAAATTTGACGTGTCTTTATTCAAATCCATAACATGGGCTAAGAAAGCTTGACATCCGCTTTTTCAATAAACGAATAGCTTTTATGATTAGATACGACAAAGGATTGATTTTAATGGTTTAGTTTCTTGAATTCGCATAACAAAGTTGGTTAGGAATATGAAAACTAACAACCTTACGAAAATAATCAATTTTGGTATGATGAGTAGGCTAACCAATCAATCCCTAAAATCACATCAAAAGCAAGTATCTTTAAAGAGATAAGGTCAACAGTAAGGTAATGGTGCCAACTCGAATCAAACAAGATTTATAAATTCAATACCGTGCTAAGTATGCGTTTTAACCAATTTAGTATTTTAACAAGATAATTCAAGGTGAATAACTACGCCTCGCTATTTTTAAACAACTTATATTTGTCGCTTTCTTCATCCAATCGCTTTCCATTATGGGGCTCCACACACGGTCATACTCGTTGCATTTAATATTCCCCGATAAACGTAATATTCCAATTTACACCAAACGAATATTCTCCGACAACAATGAATATTTTATAACCACTTGCTTATTTTGAAATATTTATGATTTTACCCCTAACTATCCACATTAATCACATCAACCCTTACTATTTCAAAATAATAAATAGAGAAAATTAAATTTTATTAATAATAAGTCAGGGGTCTTACAAATCCTATATAGTAGTATATGCGATATTTTTTTGAGGATTTGATAATCGGTGATGATATCATTAAGAGTATGGCATTTTTGAATGATTAAATGCATTATATGGTAAAACGTAAACAATCGAGATAAATTGTTTATAAATTTAAGAAGTGATTAAAATATTGTTATAATATTAATGATATTAGATTATGAGATTATTAAGGATTGATAACATGGGATATTCTCAATCTCGGATAAAATTATATTATAAATGTTTAATATTTATCCTTTATCTCATTCATCGATTCTTTATATCATTATCTTCATGCTTATATTATGCTGAAAGTCATCTGCATTGGCTCAGAAGCAGATAGATGGACTTGGTATGATTATGACCGTGATTGTTCAAAGATAATCATAACCGTAATTGAAAACACGATTATCTTCGTCAGTAGTAGCAATGGATAATTGTGGTCGTGATACTAATGAATACACGATTATCTTCAACAAGAGTAGTGCATGGATAATTTGTGGTCGTGATACTAATGAATACATCGATTATCAGACACCCCAAAATAGGTATACATCACCTATTCTCGAGTTGTCAATACATGGTATGTAAACAACTACAACTTTATTATTACAACAAGAAATCGTGAGTTTGAATACAAATATTATCTTCTAGATAATATCTATACTCAAATAAATCCTCATCACATTTATCGATACATTATTTTACAAAAAAAATGGTGAGGACTACTAAACAACTCTCTAGAACCTTCATTCCATACCCCAGACTTGCATCGCTTATATTCTCGCCCCCCGAGAAAAAATGGAACAAAAGGAAAAGGGTGAGCTCAACTAGCTCAAGAAAGAATATTATGACTAAGATAATATACAACAAATTATCAAGTAGTCTTTAATAGGAAAAATCTAATAGAATACAATAGACAACAAATTTTAAATCAATATTCGCAATGGAAATAATAATTCATTAGAAGAGTTAAGAGATAATGCAAACTACTATCTTCTATGTATGAATTTAAAAGTTCATCGCCTATCTTTTATCCCCTCGTAACATCAATCAATATACATCCGAATCAAATATTCATCTTTGCACTATGTGCCAAAGATATTCATCACCAACATGTTCATCTAAACACTGCTCATCTTTCAGACTACTACCAAAGATATTCTTCAGAATCATTCATCTTGCACTACGTGCCAAAGATATTCAATAATATCATCATTTAAGACCGAGGATGATGAAAATATTTTTAAAGAAACGAATCCAGAAACAAAATGACAAGGATTAAGGATTAAGATTCGTATTCGCTTTTATCCATGTTCAAAAATACCTCAAAAATAATCATAGTAGTGTAAAATTCAAGAATGATCAAAACATGGATACAATCAAAGCTAGTATCCGTAATAGATATTTTGGACAAAAAGAAGAAATTTTATTTTCTATGAATAAAGGTCAGATAATGTGAATAAGGTCAGAGATACGTGAATAAGAATCTCATACCAAAAAGATAAATTCCACAAAAACATCTTCACGCTTTCTTGAATAGTACTCGTGAATAAGAATCGTGAATAGTAACTCATGAATAGTAACTCGTGAATAAGAACTCATGAATAAGAATCCCCGACATGAAAAAGTTCCAAATTTGATAAAAGTTCCAACTATATTTCAAAGATAATGATATTGAAGAAATAATATCATTTGAGAAGAAAATAACATCCCTTACCTCAAAGATTAGTATTTCTAAATGAATTCCGTATAAGATCAAGGAACTTCAGACTGGCCTCAACAATACTCAAAGTATACTCAAAATACTCACAAGAATACGCCGATAATATAGAGAGAGAAACTTCTACTTCTAAAAGATTTTCAATTCTAACCTAAAGACCCTTATTTATAGAAAATGCTTGTAACACCAAAGGTAAAATTTAATAAAATATTAATATTAATATTACAAATTCCTACGCCCACTTTTAAGGATCTGAATTCAAAGATTTACATCACATGCAAGACCCACCTTTAATGACAAAACGTTTTTTCATAATAAAAATAATTAAAACTTCCAAAAATTAATTATTATTTTGAGCTTCTAACTTCAATAATTCATAATAAATAGCCCTTTCATCGTAAAAATTCAATCTTTATAGTTTTATAGGAAATTCAATTCTCACAACTTTGCGTAAGAAATGTTTTCCAAATTTCAAATAGAATTGACCGAATCCACAAACGCAAGCGATTTTACAAGCTATAATCAAATTTCGCTTAATAAATGGGGTCCAATCACATGTTTAACATGTTTTAAACATTTATTGCAACAAAATACTCTTCCTCCTCAGATACTCATATATCCCACATTCGTTGTAAAATATCACCATTATTATATTATTAAAATATAATAATATATTTAAATAATCCTATATAGAGTATATGCATATTTTTTGAGAGATTTGATAATTGGTGATGATATCTTATGAGTATGGCATTTTGAATGATTAAATGCATTATATGGTAAAGCGTAAACAATTAAGATAAATTGTTTATAAATTTAAGAAGTGATTAAAATATTGGTATAATATTAATGATATTAGATTATTAGATTATTAAGTGATTGATAACATGGGGATATTCTTGAATCCTGGATAAATTATATTATAAATGTTTAATATTTATCCTTTATCTTATTTGATTGATTCTTTATATCATTATCCTCATGTTTATATTTTTTTTAAAGTCATCTGTGGCCTGTAGAGCATAGATGGACTTGGTATGATTATGACCAGGGATTGTTCGGTATAATCATAACCGTAATTGAAAACACAATTATCTTTGGCCGTAGTGCATGGATAATTTGTGGTCGTGATACTAATGAATATCCTTAGCACAGAGTGCGAGGGGATGATTCGACGATGTGGATTAATTATTGAAATTTGAGTCTCAAACAATGAAATATTAATTCATGGATGTGTTCAAAGTCATCCGCGGCTTACGTGCATAGATGGACTTGGTATGATTATGACGAGGATCATTCTAAGTATAATCATAACTCAGTAATTGAAAACACAATTATCTTTGGTAGTAGTGCATGGATAATTTGTGGTCGTGATACTAATGAATATCCTTAGCACAGTAAAGTGGATGATGATTCGACGATGTGGATTAATTATTGAAATGAGTCTCAAAGAATGAAATATTAATTCATGGATGTGTTCAAAGTCATCTCGTGGCTTACGTGCATAGATGGACTTGGTATGATTATGACCAGGGGATCATTCGGTATAATCATAATCAGTAATTGAAAACACAATTATCTTTAAATGTAGTGCATGGATAATTTGTGGTCGTGATACTAATGAATACACGATTATCTTTGGTAGTAGTGCATGGATAATTTGTGGTCGTGATACTAATGAATATCCTTGGCACGTAGTGCGTGGATGATTCGATGATATGGATTAATTATTGAAGTGAGTCTCATGAATGAAATATTAATTCATTGATGTGGTAAAAGTCATCTTTGGTAGTAGTGCATTGATAGACTTGGTATGATTATGATCACGGATTATTCGGATAATCATGAGTAAATTGAAAACACGAATATCCTTAGCCAAGAGTGCATGGATAATTCATGGTTGTGATACTATTAAGTCGAGTCTCAAAGATTATTGGTTTTACTGATTGTATATCTTTGGCCTGTAGTGCAAAGATGAATTGTTAATGAATATCTTTGGCCGGATTACAAAGATGAATTAAATGTTTTCAATGATAAAGGTATTCAAGGTATTCTCATCTCTTTATCATATCAGGTACGTACCCTAATTTCGAGGGCGAAATTCCATAAGGAGGGGAGATTGTGAGACCCCAGATTTTATCAATAAAGATTTAAATTTTGTTGAAATAATTTTTTTAATATTATGGTGTGAATTTAAGATAATATTATAGTTGTGGGTAGTATTTATAAATTTTGCAAAGTATGCAAGTGGTTATATTATATTCGATTGGTCGGGGAATATTCGGTTTAGCAGGGAATATTCGTACAACTACTCAATCATTGGTGGACCCTATAATGTAATTATTGTCGGATTGAGAAAACGACAAAAATATTTTATTGAAATAACGGCGGAAGTTTTACCGTGGTTACTTGTTGAACTACTTTCATTAGTAAAAAATACGATGTACGTGTGGTTGCATAAGAAGACATGGTATTGATTATTGATGCTTATGTGAGAAGTCACCCATTTTGATTCCATTATTGTCGATTAATAATATGAATTATTATAGCGATAATGACGTTTTGTTTTATTCGTATTATTAACCTAATAAAACGTAAACATCTTTTATATAAAATAGAATACTTTATTAAAGTTATTCTATAAATAGAATATATTATATTTTATTATGCATAGTGTTGCATAGTGTTTTGCATAGTGTTTTGCATAGTGTTTGCATAGTAAAATGTTTTTATATAAATAGAATATATTATATTTTATTTAAAAGATTTTTCTTTAAATATGGACCGTCGATTAAAGTAAATCAATCTGGACCGCTCATGGATTAGTTACTATACGCATTCCATTTTCCTATAAATAAAGCTCATTCCTTCATTATTTTCTTACGAATTCATTGAAACTCTAGAGAGAGAAATTATAGAGAGAAGCTATAGAGAAAAGTTATAGAAAGAAGAAGAGTATTCTGTACTACTTCACTACTTCTATATTCAGGTTCTTTTTTACTTAAGGGGTATTATTTGTTGTACCCGTAAGGGGTGTTATTCTTTCTTCTTAAAGAGAACTTCAGTTATTCCATTCACTATTATTCTGTTGGAATAACCTGTAAAAGTGGCATACCCTATACATAACTTTGTACACGCCAGATACCCTATACTTGGTGAAATCCTTATGTTATTCCATTGCTTATTATTCTGCTGGAATAACTCAGATATCTGTTATTTACCTATACTTGGTGACATTCTTCTATTATTCTCGCTGGAACATCCATGTCATGTGTTTTACACCTGACTGGTTCCGCTTTTATTATTCTCATTGGAACATCCTCATGCATGTGTTTTACACCGACCGGTTTCCGTCTTTATCATTCTGTTGAATATCCTATCCGTGTGTTTTACAATCGGATCCGGGTTCCATCTTTATTATTCTCGTTGGAATATCCTGCTTGGTTGTGAATTTCACCGACTGTTCCAAATTATTATTATTATGTTGAATAACTTTGTCTATGCAAAGCACCGCATGCACGGTGATTTCTTTTGTTATTCCATTCTTTATTATACCCAAATAAGTAAAACTTTGACTTCTATACTCCATGAAATTAGTAGAATATCCTTGATATTTGCGTTTCATCCAAAGAT
This sequence comes from Panax quinquefolius, assembly GCA_020205615.1. Lineage (NCBI taxonomy): Eukaryota > Viridiplantae > Streptophyta > Magnoliopsida > Apiales > Araliaceae > Panax > Panax quinquefolius. Next base: position 67,757,271 of record CM035162.1, read on the forward strand.
CTTTTCATGGAAATATTCTTCCCGATCATTCTTGAATTTTACTCTCTAAACAAAGATCATGTTGACAATTTGGACGTTAATAATTCATGGATTAAATAATTCTTGAACTTGTTTTATTGAATTATTATGTCATTGTCATCATCCTCATGTTATATTATGTTATCTTTGGCTTACGTGCATAGATGAACTTAGTATGATTATGACCACCAGATCATTCGGTATAATCACGACTTGATATAAATGATGTGACAAAAGTCCTCAGTGGCCTGTAATGCAGTGATGGATAGTTTTTGGTATGATTATGACCAGGGGTGATTCGGTATAGTCATGACCATTGATAATTTGATGAAAATCCTTGACCGTGGTACATGGATGATTAGATGTGGTGGTTTATTTATTAAGCTGAGTCTCAGCGATAAAAATTGATGAAAACCTTTTAAAACCTAAAAGATAGTAGACTTTATTCTCTACTGACTCTTTTAATGGATCTGCTTATTCCACCTGCAGCTTAAACCGGTTGTTTATTGTATTTTATCGGTTTAACATCAAGAAGGCTAATGATAATTTATTCGCATTATCTTAGTCATAATATTTCTTCTTGGGCTAGTTGAGCTCACCCTTTCTTTCACCGCTTCTCTTGAAATGAGAACATAGTTGGACGAGCCGGAAACGGGAAGTAATGGTCCGAGGATAGCATTAGTAGTCCTCACTATTCTGTGAAATAGTGTGATAATAGTTGTAATGAGGACTCCTTTTGAGTTTGTATAATATCAAGTAGACAATATTTGTATTCAAACTCACAGTTTATGTCGTATTGTACACGACAGTTAGGTTAGTAAGTTGTATTTGAATTTATGTACCATGTAAGTGGCGACCCAAGATGGGTGACGTATACCTAATTTTGGGGGCGTCACATAACTGATTTGGGGAGAATGAGGTTTTTTCTTGGCATAGAAGTTTTGTAAAGGTCAGATGAGATCTATATTTGTCAGAGGAAGTATGCTTTGGAGGTGCTGAAAAGGTTTAGGATGGAAAATAGTAAACCAGTTCATAATCCCATTGTTCCAGGTTGTAAGCTTTTTAAAGATGAGAATGGGGTTCGTGTTGATGAGACTTTGTTTAAGCAGATGGTGGGATGCCTCATGTACTTAACAGCTACAAGGCCAGATTTAAATTTTGCAGTAAGCTTGATTAGCAGGTACATGGCCAAACCAACTGAGTTTCATTTGATGGCAGCCAAGAGGATATTGAGGTACTTGAAAGGAACTATTGGACTTGGAGTTTTCTACAAGAAGGGAGGATGTGAAGATCTGGTTGGATATGCTGATAGTGACTATGTGGGAGACATAGAAGACAGGAAAAGTACATCAGGCTATGTTTTCATGTTGGGATCTGGAGTCATTGCACGGTCCTCAAGAAAGCAACCTATAGTCACACTTTCAACCACGTAAGCGAGTTCGTGGGTCAGCAAATTGCTTGTGCTAGTCAAGCTATTTGGATGAAGAGAATAATTGAAAAGCTGAGTCTGGAAGAAAGTAAGTGTACTACAATTCTTTGTGATAACAGTTCCACAATTAAGTTGTCAAAAAATCCTGTGTTACATGGTCGAAGCAAGCACATTGATGTGCGTTTCCATTTTCTTCGTGACCTCACACGAGAAGGAGTAGTTGAATTAGTTTATTGTGGAACACAAGATCAAATAGTAGATGTGATGACAAAGCCCCTCACAGTGGATGCATTTCAGAGGTTTCGACGTCAGTTGGGAGTCTGTCAAGTTCCTGAATTAAACTAGTTGTAGTTGGTAACTAGTTTAAGGGAGGGAATGAAGAGAAAGTTGTTGTTTTTCTGTTTGAATAAGTCTTAGATAAGTCCTAGTCTTTAGGGTACTTGGTTAGTGTTTCCTGATTTTTCTAGTTGCAGTCATCACGTTGAGTAGTTAAGAACGTGAGCTATTTGATCTCATTCTGTTAAGTTTATAAAAGGCTATTTATAAGTCTAGGATTGTTCAATAAAAGCAAGTCATTCCCAGAACTGTTAAGTAATATTGATTTTGTATTTCTATTCCTAACAGAACCAAATGTTAGTTTTTATAAAAAACTAGAGAACATGGTTGATAAGATATGTTCACAATCTTAGTTATGCAAATTAAGAGAATCATAGATATTTCGAAACACATAAGTTATAAAGGAGAGAATCTCTAAAAATCCCCGAAAATCGGAGTATTGTAGGGGATACAACAATTCTTGGTATAACGAAGAATCTCAAGTTCCTAGGTTTCATCTTCTATGATTATAAATTTATATTACTGCCAACAAAGGGCAATTGAATTTATTAGCAAGGCAAAGTAAAAGTAAAATAACATTAATAAACAGTTTAAGATCAAGTTATTTTGATTTAGCAAAAACAAACAAGGGAAAAAAGAAGAAAAGATCAACTTATCTTTATGAATTGTCTTGGATTTTCTGAGTAAGTTCCAGGATTCAGCATGTTATGTTTATGTATATATTCACGGAGGATATTGTCTCATTCTCTTTTCAAATTTTAAGCAAGTTCATTTTCTCAAAAATATGTGACCCAAGTCCTTTCCCAAACTGCAGACATAATTAATTTTACCCTTTTTGGCACCTCTACTTGTTTAGTGTACTCCCTTATAAATTTTTTGGCAGTGTCTTTTGAAATCAAATACCTTGCGTCATATGAAGAGACAAATATCCACTAGGTTTTACGAAATACATGTACACAATTAGCTTACGTAATAAACAATTAACTTACGTAATTATTTAAGTTATTTACGCGTAGCTTTTTTGGTTTATATATAGCTTTGATATATTCTAGATGTGGATTATTTTCGTGAGTGCTTATGTTATTTTTGAAACATATTTACAGCAGGGAAGATGACAAATGGTGGCTGTTGCCTACTATCTTGATGCTTTTTAAGTTGATACAAGCTCGATTTGTTGACTGGCATATTGCAAACCTAAGAAGTTCAAGACTTTTCTCTCTTCTGTCCAGATCCTGATACTTTTTGGGCCTACGAGTCTACTTCATGAAAGTGTTCCAAGCATTCTCAGGAGATGAAAGTTGGCTTCCACGCTGTTGCCAGCAGGACCTTGAGGAGGCATGCGCAGCCTTTTGCCATGTACATGGGCCCAAATTTGTATAGAGCCAACTCGGTATACCTGCGCAGTTTTCTTCTATTTAGACATAGTGGGACCACAGCTCTTGAGTGACTGTAGTTGGAAGGCAGATAGAGAGAGACAGAGAGAGAGGGAGATATATATAGAGGTGAGAGAGAAAGGGCACATTGTTGATAAATATAGATTAGAATTTTCTTGTACTTTTTTCGATACAACTGAAGTATACAAGATTAGAATGTAGAGAGAGAGGTAAAGCTAATCTTGTATTATGTTTCTGATATATTTTTACAACAGAGATGTCCTCTTTATATATACATATATGATAACAACTAAAGCTAAAATCAAGGAATCAGATATTCTAAGATGACATGAATCAAGGAGTCAAATATTCTAAGGAGAAGATTGTGGAAATTCAAAATCAATATCTAATCTAATAGCTAATTATTAGCTAGTGCTGATATCCCCCCGCAAGCCAAAGAGTAGGCTGGAAGACACTTTGAGCTTGTTCCGATTGTACAAAAAATGGCTGGTTAGTAGTGGTTTGGTGAGAGCGTCGGCAACATTATCTTTAGAGGAAACAAACTGAATAGAGACCTGTTTGTTTGCAACCATTTCAAGAACAAAGTGGTAATCAATTTCAATGTGTTTCGTACGGGCATGGAAGACAGGATTGGAAGCAAGGTAAGAGGCACCAAGATTATCACACCATAACACAAGCAAGTGATGATGAAGGGCAACAGAACTCCGTGGAGCGAGGAACAAAACCATTTGAGGTCTCAAGCAACACACAAGAATGGCTTTATACTCAGACTCTATAGAAGAACGGGAAACGGTGCGTTATTTTCGGGAAACCCAGGAAATTAAGTTGCTGCCCAAGAAGATTGCATTTTTGGCAGTGGATTTTCGATCAACTATGTTACCAGCCCAGTCCGCATCTGTAAAGGCATGTAGAGTGTGAGAGGCCTTTGCTGAGAAAAATAAACCATGGGATAAAGTGCCTTGTAAGTAGCGTAGAATCCGTTTTACTGCAGCCCAGTGGAGAACAGTGGGTTTATGCATAAATTGGCAAACTTTGTTTACAGCAAAGGAGATATCCGGCCAAGTGAGGCTTAGATATTGAAGTGAGCCAACAATTTGTTGATATAGAGTAGGATTGTCAAACAAGGTGCCTGAAGAGGTGGATAATTTATCTGATGGAGACATAGGAGTTTGTTGGGGTTTACAGTGTGACATAGATGCACGAAGTAAAATATTTTGTACATATTTGTTTTGAGAAAGAAGAAGACCAGCCTTATTTTGTACAACCTCGACACCCAAAAAATAGTGTAAAGACCCTACGTCTTTAAGAGAGAACTCAGCACCAAGAGTAATCAGCAGATTAGAAAGAGATTGTCTTGAATTGCCTGTGATTAAAATATCATCAACATATACAAGGACAAATAAATGAGTGTTAGAATCATTATAAATGAATAAAGAGGTATCATTTTGAGACTGATGAAAATTGTGAGTCAGAAGAAAGGAAGAGAGACGTGAAAACCAGGCCCTAGGTGCCTGTTTTAACCCATATAGCGACTGCTGTAGTTTACACACATAATCTGGATGTTTGGCATCAATAAAACATTGTGGTTGCTGCATATAGACAGGCTCTGTTAAAAAACCATTGAGAAAAGCATTGTTCACATCAAGTTGGCGAATGGGCCACTGGTTAGTAACTGCCAATGATAGAATTATACGAATGGTCGTCGGCTTAATAACCGGACTGAAAGTTTCAAAATAGTCTATCCCAAGTTGCTGATGAAAGCCTTTGGCAACAAGACGTGCTTTGTATCGGGCAAGAGAGCCATCAGCGTGGGTCTTAATGCGAAAGACCCACTTATTTTTGACAATATTCATGTGAGGAGATTTAGGCACCAGAGTCCAGGTTTGATTTTTGTATAAGGCAGTGAGTTCATCTAGCATTGCTTGACGCCAAACAGGACTTTGATTTGTTGTTTGGAATGAGGTAGGCTCTGTGGTGAATACAGAGATAGTGTGAGCTTGTTTATGAGAGCGAAGAACCATGGGGTGGAGTCGGTGGATAGACGATGATTGTGTAGTATAATTATTAGTAGAAGAATGGGAGGAAGAAGCTAAGTTAGGCATATGAGAGGTATCATTAGGAGGAAGTTGCAGCGGAGTATTTGAGGAGGAAGATTGGACATGAGCTGAAAAAGATTTTGGTGTGGGCAGAGATTGTGATTGATCAGAATGTGGGGATTGAGAACCAGGAGGAGGGAGGGTACGAGCGTAAATAGCACTTAAGGGGGCAGTCCGATGAGGGTGGATGGACGAAGAAGGAGAGGTAGTGTGAGAATATGGCAAAAAAGTAGGCAGTTGTTCACTAGACTGTCCGGATTGTGTCTCACGGTGTCCAGATAGGGTAGCAGACTGTCCGAATTGGTTCTCAGGGTGTCCGAATTGGGACTCAGGGTGTCCAGATTGTGTCTCAGGGTGTCCAGATTGTCTGGAATGCGAAGCAGAGAGATTGTCTGGATGTAGAAACGGACGGATTGGACTGTTCGAATTCTGCAGATTTGAAAGCTGAATCAGGAGACAGAAGTGGACTCGATAAGAATGGAGGTGTAGGAGGGGGATGAGACTTAGTTGATAAAGGTGACAAAGCCAAAGCGTGAGAGTGAGAAAAAGGAATTTGACTCTCTTCAAAACGTACATGGCGAGCATGATAAATTTTTTGTGATTTTGGTTCAAAACAATAGTATCCTAAGTGAGTAGAACTGTAACCCAAGAAAATGCACGGGAGAGACCGATATTCAAATTTGTGTTTATTGTATGACCTTAAGAAAGGAAAACATAAACACCCAAAATATTTAAAAAAATTGTAATTTAGTGGCTTGGAAAATATTTTTTGAAAAGGAGAGAGATTGTGGTTGACTGAAGATGGCATGCGATTTATTAGATAAGTTGCACATTCAAAGGCATAGTCCCAAAAAATCCCTGGAACTGAGGCTTGAGCCAATAATGTTAAGCCAGTTTCAACGACATGACGGTGACGCCTCTCAACAAGCCCATTTTGAAGTGAAGTATGTGGACATGAAATACGATGAATGATGCCATTTTGAGAAAATGAGACTTAAGTGGTAAAAAATCCTTAGCACCGCCGGGCTTGAAAGTATTTAATTTTGGAGTGAAAAAGACGTTCCACCATGGATTGAAATTGCAGAAATTTAGAGGGAACCTCACTGCGCAACTTAATAAAATAAATCCAAGAGAATTTTGTATAAGCATCGACAAAAAGTATATAATATTTATTGCCATGCAAAGAGGTGAAGGGAGAAGGACCCCAAACATCACAAATTATTAATTAAAGAACATGTTGGGCAGAAAATGAACTACTATTAAGAGGAAATCTACAGGCCTTGCCCATATGACATGCCATATAGACAGAGGACCCTTTATTAGATGACACACCTAGACTATGTTTAGAAATAATGTGACGAAGAACACGTTCATGAGGATGACCCAGACGTTGATGCTAATCGAACAGAGTGACCTTGGAAGTAGAAAGAGCATGGAATGAGCGAGGAATTTGAAGAGTATAGAGGCTATCCTTAGTTGGGCCGCTGAGAAGCGTTTTCTGCGAGACGGGATCCTTAACAAGAAAACAAGATGGGTGAAATTCAAAATAGACATTATTATCTCGACAAAACTTATTGACAGATAACAATTTATTTGAAGCAGATGGAACATGAAGAATTTGAGAAAGATGAAAATTTTTATTTTTGGAATTGAATGTGGTGGAACAAAGATTATTTATAGGAGCAATATTACCATTGGCAACTTGAAGATGATCCAAACCATTGTACTCATCAACATGATTGATACCTGCTAAGTCTGGTGTAACATGATAATTAGCGCCTGTATCAGGATACCATTGGAGAGAAGAGAGAGAGACGGTGATGACGGGTGGGAGGAATTGATGGGTGTAGTAGCAATAAAGTTAGCAGCTGGAGGCAAGGAGGCAGGAGGGGAACCAAGGAGACCTGCAGAAGTGGAGGATTGAGGGCGAAAATAACACCTGTACGAGTCATGATTGGAGCCACCACAAAACACACAGCGTGGACGAATAAAATTGGAGGAATACGAAGGGATAGGTGGCCGAAAATTTCCTCGCCCATGACCACGGGTACCATGGCCGCGACCACGATGGTTGTTGAAGCGTGGAGCATTGGTGGGGAAACGTTGGACATTATTGGCCGATGGGGCAGAGGGAGGATCAACTAAAATATTTGGTTCGGTAATGAACTCGTGGCTGAGATATTTGCTGAGTAACGCAGAGAATGACAAAGGAGTATCAAGCATGGAGAGAGAGGATTTGAGGGACACAAATTCAGCACGAAGACCTTTTAAAACAGCAACTAGGAAATCAGATGGAGAGATGGGTCGTGCAGAGGCTGATAATTCATCAGAAATTCATTTTAGACGATGAAGATAGGCACTTAGAGTTTCATCATGTTTTTGTGGAGAATGCAGTTCCATGGAGAGGCGAAGCATACGGGTGTTGGAAGGACTGACAAACGCTGCAGAGAGGGTGGACCAGAGTTCAGCAGATGAAGTGAGTCCGATTGCAAGAGGTACCCCATCTTTACTGAGGGAGGAGATGAGTAGACTCATAAGAAGTTTGTCTTGTGTATCCCATGTTTGTGCCGCTGGGTTGGATATAGGAGAAGTGATAAAGTAGTGGAGGAAGGACCGGATGGCGTAAAAAGATGGAGGGCGGCTAACTGCTTGATGACATAACCAAATGTATGTGGCCTTGCAAGTATGGATCAATTTGTGTACGACATAAGAGATAGTTGGAAGAATTTAATTTTAGTGTGATATAGTGATGGGCTTGAGAGAGAATAACAGATGAGGAGGGAGGATTGGAGATTGTGGTAGAGGAGGTGGACAAGGGGAAAGAATGACGTAACAGGATAGTGAAGGATTGCCGTTAGGCTCTTGGCTTTGATACTAGATTAGAATGTAGAGAGAGAGGTAAAGCTAATCTTGTATTATGTTTCTGATATATTTTTACAACAGAGATGTCCTCTTTATATATACATATATGATAACAACTAAAGCTAAAATCAAGGAATCAGATATTCTAAGATGACATGAATCAAGGAGTCAAATATTTTAAGGAGATGATTGCGAAAATTCAAAATTAATATCTAATCTAATAGCTAATTATTAGCTAGTGCTGATATACAATAATACAACTAGTTCATCACATCTTCAGCCTTTAGAGTGTAAATGAAGTTTTCTTCATTTGGCCGAATTTTGTTTAAATTGTTGGATGAAGATATTCATATTGTAAATATAGTCAAAAGTACAAAATTTTGTCTGTGGTTAGTAATATAATTGATATGATTATGATCACCTCAAACAATGTTTTCTGATTTGAATTGGTCATCATCGAATCAAAAAAGTTATCGGGTGGATGAATCACTGGTTTAATCAGGCCGAGTCATTGGTTCAATCAGTGAACCGGTGACATCATAAATATATAAAATATATATTTTTAGTAATTAACAAAATTTTAAAAAATTTATTTATCATTAAATAAAATATAATAAAATTGAGTTATAATATTACTAAAAGTAAAAGTGGTTAATTTTAGTACTACAAAAACTTTGGAACAGAAAAAAAACAAAAACCAATTTATTGAGTCAACTTAATGGGTTTTGACCAAACTGTTTCAACCGGGCTAAACTGGATTGGATATAGAATAGGTTCTTGGTTGAACTGACCGGTCTGGGTCGGGTTTCAAAATCGTGCTTAAAAGGATGGTTATGGTAGATGACAACAGCTCCAGCCTAACTGGGAGGATGAAATTGGTGTGCTATAATAAAATTAAAATTTAGAGAATAATTAGTATAGTTTTATGTTTTCTGAATCAAATTGGGGATTTTGAGTGGTGTTGGTTGTAAATTAATAATTAAATAACGCAAAATAATATAACGAAATAAATCATGAAACGAGCCTTGGATTAAGTCAACTTTTACCTTCAGAAATTTACATTGATCATTGATAGAAGTATAAACAATTAGTATTTTGAATATTCACCGTTGAAATTACTTCTGTATCTTGTCTTAATTTTAGTTAGATGGAAAAAAACGATCTAAATAATCCTAACTACTAACAACTTTAGACAAACGTTGAAAGTTTAATCTGATAGCAACTTTGAGAGATAGAAAAACTGATTAAGCTATATAGCACAACCACAAGCGGTTGCATTTAATTTAGTTAATTATTCTTCCTAAGATATAATAATCTTATATCTGTAGTAAATTTTTAACCTTAGTTGCTTCACAAATTAGAGAGACCAAACAATTACGAATTTAATATTTAATTTTGCAATAGATTTCAATGAATAAATAACTAGTGTGCAACCTATCAATTAAATATATCAATCATAGAATTTAAGCATAGAAAAATAATCAATACTTAAAATAATAATCGAACAATTAAAACCAATTAGATTAGTTGACTTGATCAAACATGTTAGGTAGATCCTACATAAGCAAAACAACTTTGTAAAATCCTTAAAAAGAAATGATGTACAAGGACTATAAATATAGAAAGATCAAGCTTGTTAGGTTGATCTTATAATGTAATAGATAGGCATGTTTGATCGTCGAACACTACACCAACATCGTAGTCTGCCAGGAGAGTCAAGGAAAACTCGAGAACTATCAAGGCAGAATTGTAGTCTGCAAGATAGTAGATCTCGGAGTTCGTTGTCTTCCAGGAGAGACGAGGAAGGATCGTAGTGTGTCGAGAAGAACTTTCTCAAAGCCATAGTCTGCTGAGGAAGTTATGTTCAGAATTATAGAGACAGCCTGTCTAAGAGCCGACCGAGCACCTGCCAGAGCCAAGTCAGGAATCGTAGGCCACACTTGAAGTAGTGGAGTCTACTGATCTTATCAGAGGCAGGAAATGTAGTCGAGCCAGATCAGACGAGGACAACAAGCATAAAGATAAAAATTGCAGTCTATCAAGATCTGATCTCGGAGTCGCAGTGTCTGCAGAACCAAAGCTAAATCGTAGTCTGTAGAATTAAGGCTTCAGTAGAGGTGCTCACAATGCCAAGGAAGAATCGTAGAGTCAACACGATTCTCAACAAATGTGTACTCCCAGAATATCCAAAGTATGAAGCCTCTCGTCTGAGTTGCAAAGATACATTCCACCTGAAGGAAACCAGAGAGCTTTCATCTAATGGCTAACAAGCAAACAGAAGATCGAAGAACAAAGTCAATCAGCATCCTGATTGAGTAGTGAAGCTAGTTAAGGGAAGTATTCCACAAGCAATAGTAAGAAGACTTCAGATGACGTGAATGACTAAAGGAAGTCAGCAATGCAGTAGCTGTCAAGATAAACAAAAGATGACTATCTTGGGTATAACTATGATCATAGTGCTTGTCATGATAGAAGTAGAAACTGACATGAGGTCAATAACGGGGACACTGGCCAACCTATACAGAATAGACATAGAAGATTAAACATTGGTCAGACCATTGATGATATGTGAACGGGAGATCACAAGGAGAAAGAGACTGAGAATGTCAAACCTGACAAGTCTTGTAGTTAAGGAGGGCCAGAGTATTCAGACAAGTTTTAAGTACCTAATGTAAGATAAGGCAAGCAGAAGTGATGAAGCACTGCACGAGTAGAGTTAGAGAGGTTCTACATTGAAAATCCAAAGAACACTCTCAGAATCGTAGTGTTGTCTTAACCAATAAATGAACAATATTCAACAAGTCACACTATGATCAGGTCTAAGAACATCTGCATCAGAATCGTAGAGTTCGGTCATCTGAAGATTGAAGCATTGGCAACGATTTAATCTGAAGACTGATATTCGAACGTTGCTAATTGAGAGCATCGATGCAGAAGGACAATTACTCATATTCTGATCGAGGAATTAGAAAGAAGAAATAAAGGTGACTACCTACCTGACACATTAAAGTGACATTTCTAATGGGGTAGGTGAAATTATAGACTGCAGTGTCAGAAAAGTAAAAAAAGGATGTCATGTCAGATCTGCAATCTGCACCAAATAACACGAGATCTGCGAAGCAATTCAAATAGCTCTCAACGGATATATTCCAACGGGAAGATTATAAAGGAGTACATATCAACTAGAGCTTCAAAGATCAAGAGTTGTGTTGTTGAAGAATCGTTGGGTTGTTGGAATGCTATATTGTTGACTATACAAGTTCCACCAGAGCTGAACAGAACAAGTATCAGAGTGGCAGTAAAACTACGAAGGTGGAAGTGAAGCAGATTTGAAGAAGGACTTAAATAGACTAAAGCTTCACTTAATAAGGATGAGAATGCCACTGAAGATGGCAGCTAAGCTGAGAGCCGAGAAGGCCAAGAAGATATCATTCAGAAAAGTGGCAGAACACAAAGAAGATAGAGAGAGTCACTCTATGAATCACCATGAACCAAAATATGAAATAGAATAGATGCAAAACCATGTCTGCATACCATTCAAGAAGGGTTCAGGGAATGCTAAGTGTCAGACGAAGTCTACTAAAAGCTCAAAGACTTAGCAAACCTAAATGGTGATGGTGTACAACTAACATCGGATGAAGATGAGATGAATAATATGAAGATCAGCTGCACCAGAGAAGAGGTGGTCCAGACTCTACGTAGAATACAAAGAGGACCACGTCAAGCTGCTAAGTACAAAAGATGTTCAAGCTTCAAGACATCTTAGCAGCAAAGCACTAACAACAACTACAACAACAAGAAGTAGCCAGGGACTGAGGGGTCCTTGTCTGGAGGCACTAAATGAAGTTCTAAGCCTGCTGGGCTTGAAGAGTTCTTAGTGAACTGAAGTACTAAGACTGCTGGCCTTGAAGAAATCTTAGTGATTAAGGGTGATGCCCTTCCCTAGTGGAATTCTTGCTTGTTGAAGCAAAAGAGTGGATTAGGAGCTTGAGTCTCTGAACCACTTAAAATCCGTTGTGTCTTTTATATTCTGTCATTTACATTATGTACCTAACTTCTATAAATGCTATGTATGTATTAACTACTTACAACTAAACTAACTCCACGAACAATGTATGTATATTCATGAATATATCAATGAAGGAATCTTTTACTTATTTCACTATGCTTGATAAGATTCTTATGTTTGTCATATGCTAATTTATTAGCAATACAAAATAATCAGGAAAAGTTTTTGAAATCAAAAAGGATCTATTCAACCCCCTTCTAAATCTATTGTGTGCCTACTGAGAACTAACAATATCAATCATAGAATTTAAGCATAGAAAAATAATCAATACTCAAAATAATAATCGAACAATTAAAACCAATTAGATTTCACGGTGTAATAATATGAGGCTTCCGTCTCCTTAAACCAAGAACAAGATTTTAGCCACATATGACCATGAAAAACACCAAAAAAAATAATAGAAAGAAGTTTGTATAAAAGTCTTCTAATATCTCTTGGTAATTTATTTATAGGCATAAGATAGTAATTCTTTTTCATGTAGATTTCAACTTCCTAGTGGCAATCAACTTTTGCAACAAAGACAACAATCATTATACTATGTTTCAGGTATTTCAAGTATCATTATATTGCAACAAAGACAACAATCATTATACTATGTTTCATGCATTTCATATCATAACATGTTGATTCATATTGCAAGTCCTGATAGAGGTACATGGTACTTTGCCACCCTTAATATACACTAGTTGATTTATATATTCCTACATTGTTGTACTAAGTTTCCTATTTCACATTACACTTCAAGCTTATAAACTAGATATTAGGATTTCCCCTCCTTATTTATGATTGTGGATGGTTATAAATAATTAAATACTATTACAAAATAGATGCCTTATTGTGTAAACTCCTTAGTTGCATGATGCCAAAATTAAAAGGGTAGTCATTTACAAGTTTACTACATAAAACTGAAGACGAAAAATAAGGCTTACCTATAACCTATTTACATTCCATTAGTCATTCATCGACCACACATTGCTCAAATGAATTGAATTCATCTATGAAGCATACCAAAAAAAAAGTTATATGCAAGAATATTTGAAAAGTACAATAAAATCTAATAAAGAATTAAAAAATACAATAAATATATACCCTTTTCAATATTCTCGAATTATTGAAGTTCTTCCGATTGTTCTAGAATGTTGACAAAAGTTTGTGAATAACGTAGCCAATCTTGAGTACAAATCAATGCTTCGGCCGTCCTAGGAGAGAGTAAACTCCTATATGCATCAATAGTCCTTCCCCTAGTGCTAAAGAAGGACTCCGAAGCAACTGTAGAAATAGGCATAACCAATACATGCCTAACAATTTTTGAAAGAATTGGAAATGTCACCGAATTCATTTTCCACCAACCCAAAACATTAAAGTTTTCATCTTTCTTCTCTCTACCATCCACCAAATATATATATATATATATATATATATATATATATATATATATATATTTTTCCCTAACCCCTTCAACTTGTTCTTGCATGTACTTTTCAAAGTCATCATCTAAATCCCTTTCCATGTTTACAGCAATAGCTAAAGAAGAAATGTCACCTCCATTATTATCTTTATAATAGTCAAACATTTCTTGTAGAGTCTGTTAGTTCCCAGAGGCACAAAAGTTATCTAGAAGGGGGGTTGAATAGATATTTTTAAATTCTTTTCGAAATACTTGTTAATTTTGATAATGACTTAAACACAACGGAATTGTGATTTGTTTGTTTTCCCTTTAAGATATAACGAGTTAATAGGAGTTAACCAGTTATGGCAGTTGTAGCAGTTATATCAAGAATATAAGAGACACAATGTTTTTAAGTAGTTCAGAGCACTTAAAGCTCGTAGTCCACTCTTCTACTCCTCGAGTGGGAAATCCACTAAGGATATCTTTACACTTTCTGAATCTCACAGATTTCTTCAAGACCAACAGTCTTGGAACTTCTTAGTTAACTTTTGAACTCTTCAAGTCCAGCAGACTTGATACTTCTCAGTTCACTTAGAACTCTTCAAGCCCTTCTGACTTGGAACTTCTTACTTCACTTGATAATAGTTGAGTTCTTGAATGGTGCTACTCAGTTGTTGTTAAGCTTGTGTTCGAAAGAACTGAGTAGCTGAGCAAGCTTTCTTTTTTAGATTGTAGAGTTGAGCGTTGAGTGTTCTTCAGCGTTTTTGTTCAGTACTTGCTTAAATCATCATCTTCTGATTTGTATATATGATGCCTTTGAAATGTATCCCTTGAAGACATCCGTTGAAGCATTAAATGTATTTGATATTTCTGAACTTTGATGGAGACTTTTTGCACAACTTCTGATTTGCAGTCTGGCCCACTGACACAGCAGACTGCTATCTCACCTAACACCTGAAAAGGTGTTTTCTGCTGACCGAAAGTACTTTCCTTAGGTTCTTCAATACGTTTCTTTGTTGTATGCTAAGGATGATTGTTGTGTCATTGAGACTCCCGAGGACTTCAACGCTTATAATCCATTCCACATTTGTTGTGATTTATTCTTTAAAACAAATGGGCAAGGCTCGATCCTTCTGATACAAACAAATGATGCTCTATGATTCTAACCGTGGTGTCTAGCCACCTTGGTGCTTGATCTGATACTAACAAATGAGAACACTACAATTTCTCTTAAGTACTGGCACACTACGATCTTCACTTGCTTAACTTGCAGACTCTACACTTTCGAGATCACACTACGATATTTGAGTTTGGCTCGGTAAGCGTTTGGATAACTCTACGATTCTGGGAGAGGTCCTTCAAAGCAGACACACCATGATTCTTGATGCTCTACAATTCCGCCTTGGCTTTTACAATTTCTTGATCAGCTCGATAGACTACGATTCCATTGAAACCTATCTATTACATCTTAAGATATAGATCAACCTAACAGCTTTGATCTCTTCATCTATACATTCATTTATAGAATGATAAACATTAATAGCTCAGATCAACCTAACATTTTTGATCTACCACTAAGTCCTTGTACATATGTTCCTTGAAAGACTTTACATATAATCATGAATATTTACTTTCAACATCAAATTTGAATATGTAATCTCCCAATAATCTCCCTCTATTTGACATTGACATAACCAAAGAGATTTGTGTCATGATTATCAATTTCTAGATGGAGTTACTAGAAAGTAAATATGACTTAGTGATTCAGTGAGCAACTGAAATTTCTAGATAATAAGCATGAATTTATTGATGTTTATAAAGACAGTTATTACAATTAAGCTTAATTACATCAATAGGAATTGAGTTTAACTTATCTCTATTTCTTTTACCTTTTGTTCCTTGGAGGATTAGCATATTCTTGGGCTCTCCTTCTTCTGCTGGCTTTGTTTCTCCATGCTATATCTTCCAGCTCGTTTTAACTTAACAGTTCCCAATTCTCATGTCTATTCATGAACGTAGGATCTCTAATAGGCAAGTGTAGGTGTGTAGTGGTTGCACCTTGTGAGCTGGGCTCTTGACTTCTTAGCGGTTGAGCCATGAGAATTTGCTGTTGTTTAGGTCGTGGAGTCTGATGACGATGCTGTCTTGCAGGAAGGCTCCTTGACGATTAAGAGATGAATTTGCCTTTGCCTCTGCCCTTTCCTTTCTCTCCTTCCCCTTTATTCTCCCCCTTTATGTCAGCATCAAGGGTTCGAATATCTTTAGATAGGCGAGCCATGCCTTGTACAAGCTCGTTGAGCCAATTCTTGGATTGAGCAATGTCTTCACAGTTTTCTTGAATCTGAGAATCAGTTCGAGCTTCCCTCTTTTAAAGAATGGCCAAGATATTTTCTGTCGATTGCATTTGGCCCATGGAGAATCCTTGGAATTCTTTCATTAAAGTTCGTAGATTCGTGAGACTTTCCATTATGAGTTTGTTATGGGATTCCTGAGTATTCTGCAAGATAAGAACAACTTCCCTATGTTTCTTAGCAGCTTGAAAGTGGATTTAATCCCTTTTATTGGTACTCTGAATTATCTCCTTTATAAAATCCCTAAGCTTCTTTGAAAGCTTAGAACTTAGGTTGCTGGGGAGCATGTTGGCATCATCTATCAAATGAGTCAGCCTTAGGTGAACAAAGTCTGAGTGAACTTCAAGGTTTTCTTGTATGTCCTTGGTCACCTTCTTGGATGCTTCAGACAATTCCATTTTGGTGGGAAGATCTGATATGAGCTCAAGGAGTTGCTAATTGTTTAGAGGAGATGCTCTTGTGTATTGATCTTGCATATTATAGATATCAAGATCAAGATTAAAACACTCATTCGTTGATGAGGAAGGGATATCTGATGGAGGGGCAGGTGTGTGAGGTTGAGATTCATGAGGAGGTGACTCTACGAATTGAGCAGATGACTCTGCGATGGGATTTGGATCAGTAATCGTAGAGTGAGAGATGATAGGAGATTGGATCAATATAAAGTTAGGCACATTTGGTTCATCGAGCCATGTAATGTTGGGATTACAGAATCGGAAATTGATTGAGTGGATGAAGTATCACTTCCAACCATCTTGGTAGTTCATAGAATTGGTTGAAAAATGATGGTGGATAGTGACTAACCCTAAAAGAGATGGGTATAGTTTGTACCTCATGCCCATTTTCTAAAGAAGTGCCATTGGTGATCAGCTTTCAGGCAAAGTTGAGGTTACCTGGGAATCCATGAGCTAGCATCAAGATTGCTAGATAGGCCTTGAAGGTCCAAAACATGTGATCCCAGGAGTTGAGTATTTAGGCTCTATGAAATGGCATCATAGGTAGATATGAGAACAATTAATTGTAGTTAGCTCTCCTATATCCATCACATCCCACTGCAATGATCTCAACTTCATCATCATCTTTTTCTTCTCTGTCTTCATTTGAAGTTTCCACTACATCAATTATCTCCACTTGACTTCTTTGCTCTTCTACTCTTTCCTCCTCTATAGCTTCACTTCTTTCCATTTCTGCAGTTTCTGAAGCTAGAATCTCTTGAGGGACTGAGGAAGATCCATGATGATCTCTTAAAAATTCCTCCTCAGTTGTAGCCTCTTCTAACATAGGGACTTCATGAGGCTCCCCCTCAACTCGATCATCCATCTGAATTTCAAGCAGCTCCCCTCAGCTGGAGCATTCTCTAGTGTAAGAGCTTTAGGAAGCTCCCCCTCAACTTGAGCTGTGTTCTCCTTAGTGGCTTTGGGTATCTCATTCTCAGCTTCAGGTAGCCCTTTCTCATCAGCTATCCTTTTGTCTTCTTCCTTTAGCACTCCTTCATTGAAAAGGATGTACTTCTTGACCAACTTTCTCTATGGCTTACTAGGCTGAGCCACTACCTCAACACTTTCCTCAGCTTCAGCTCTAAAAGGTTGATCAGGCTGAGAACCTGTTGCAGCATCCTCTTCTGGAGTGGGGTCAATTCTGGACTCTACGATCGGTGGAGACTCTACGGTCGAGGAGAAAGAAGACTTCTATGGCTTGTTGCTGCGTTTTCCCTTCTTAAGCAGCTGAGATATGGTAGCTCTGTCTTCTTCTTCCTTAGACTGATGTTCTTTCTTTTTCAATTTCTTCAGAGTTTCAGTGCCTGAACTCTCTTGTGGTGCATCGGTAGTTGAACCTTGAGGCTCTTCTGTCATTTGAGCCTTCATTTTTCTCTTACCCTTACTTTTTCTGATCAAAGCACTGGGTTCCTCCTTGTTGATTTCTTCTTCTTCTTCAGTTTCCTTTACAACTGACATATTTCATGGGTACTCCAGACTCCTTTGCTTCACCAGTTCTTCCATTGGATTCAGATATCATCTTGACATTTTCTGCTGGATTTCTTTTCCAGTTTTCAAACAGCTGCTGGGTCATCCTCCTATTGGGGCTGATGGATTCTCCTTCGTTATCCCCAATTTTATCACCCAGTTCTGATTGCAGGATGATGCTTATAAACCTCTTGTACGTAGAGCATCTTTCCAGAGCTCTTCAAATTGAGAATCCACTTCCCAATCCAGTCGATGTGTAGGTCTCCATAGTTGAGTTGAACCTCGAAGCAGATTGCTATCATGAGCTTAAGTTGCACTTTGTTCACAGAGTCATGGCAAGAGCTCTTGCAGTATAAGCATTTCCCAACAGAGTCAGCCAAAAACTCATACCTATGGGGAAACTCTTTCTTCTTGTACCCCTTGACGGTCTGAAACTTCTTATGATGCATCTTCTTTAGTCTTTCATGGAAGTCGATGACCTCCATAGATGGAAGTCCTTTAAATTTGAAACATAGGGCTAGGTTTATATCTTCAGCTTTAAGTTTGATTTCCACGCCCTTAACTCTTGTGGTTATAACATTGTCATCAAACGCTCCATTTCGGTAGAACTCTTTTACCAACTTGGGGTAGATCCACGTGCTGGTACCCAAAGCTTCTTCAAGACCAACTTTCTCTAACATTGACAAAATCTTGTGGAATTAAGGGTCAACTATCTTGAACTCGTCGAAGCAGAGTCTATAACCAGTGATAACATTTGAAGCCACCATTGATTCTTTGCACTGAGGTTGGTTGAGCTTTTCAAAAGCTAGGGTTTCTGCTTGTAGAGAGAGAGAGAGAGAGAGAAAGAGGAATAGGCTTTTTGAACTTCTGAGATGAATTTTCAAAAAGATATTTTCAAACTGTACTTATAACTTCTCTCCTCTTTATCTGCTTAGTGGGGCATGTGTCACATTCTACTTAGCTCCACGATTTTAACTGATGTGGAATAGACTGATTTGCCCTTAGCTCCTCCTGAGCTACTGTATCCTTTGGAAGGACTACGATCGTTGAGGTAGCATTACGGTCGTTGAGGTAGTCTTTACGAACATTGAGTTCGTACTGCGATCGTTGAGTCCACTGCTAAGTCTTCTCTGCGAACGTTTGTCTGTCTTGGTCCTTGTGATGAATTTTAACTTGGCATTCCTTCCGAATCAAGGTAGCTCAGAAAGGGCCAATCTCTTAGAATGAACTAAGGATCAGGTTTGTCCCTGAGGCACTTGACAGAGAGATTACTTGGATTTGTTGGAGATGCAGTCATCATAGAATGCTTCTTTGTCATATCGAGGAGGCTCTACGATCGTGAACTTTATTTGGTTATCTCTACGATTTTGAACTTATTCTTTATATCTGCATGGTTAGCATAAACTAGAGCATAGATTTTATGGCTGTAGATTTAGCATGCCTAACTCACTTATTAATTTATTAAATCTGGATTCATCTAGAGGTTTTGTAAAGACATCAACAAGTTGATTTTCAGTAGGTATGTATTGTAAAGATATGGTTCCATTTTAAACATGATCCCTAATAAAATGATATCTTATATCTATATGCTTAGTCCTAGAGTGCATGACAGGATTGTGTGTTATTGCTATGGCACTTGTGTTATCATAATGAACATGTATAGATTTGAAATCAAACCCATAATCTGCTAGCTAATTTTTCATCCATAAGATTTGAGCACAACAGCTGCCAGCATCAATGTATTCAGCTTCCGTTGTTGACGTAGATACTGAGTTTTGCTCCTTGCTAAACCAGGACACAAGTCTGTTTCCTAGCAGCTGACAGGTGCCACTGGTACTTTTTCTATCTATTTTTCAACCTGCAAAATCAGCATCTGTATATCCTGTTAGTTCAAAGGATGACTCTTTGGGATACTAAAGTCCCATGTAAGGTGTGCCTTTGAGATACCTGAAAATCCTTTTTACAGCAGTTAAGTTTGATTCCTTAGGATTAGCTTCAAATCTAGCACATATGCATGTTGTAAACATTATATCTGGTCTACTGGCAGTTAGATTTAGAAGAGAGTCTATCATACCTCTGTATTGAGTTATATAAATACTTTTACCTTTTTCATCTTTGTCAAGCTTGGTTGCTGGAGCAATTGGGGTTTTCATGGGAGAGGCTGATTACATGTCATACTTTTTAAGTAAGTCTTTAATGTACTTGGCTTGGTTTATGAAGATTCCTTCATCAGTCTGCTTAACTTGCAATCCAAGAAAGAAGTTCAGCTCACCCATCATGCTCATTTCAAACTTGCTCTACATGAGCTTGGTAATTCTCTTACATAATTTTTCATCAGTAGAGCCAAAGATAATGTCATCAACATATATTTGAACTAATAAGACTTTGTCTTTATGCTTTCTAAGAAATAATGTGGTATCTACTCTACCTCTAATGAAACAATTTTCAAAAAGAAAGTTAGTTAGTGTTTCATACCACGCTCTAGGTGCTTGTTTAAGACCATATAAGGCTTTGTCTAATCTATAGACATAATTAGAGAGAGTTGGATTGATGAAACCTGGAGGTTGTTCCACATATACTTCTTCTTGAAGTTCACCATTTAGGAATGTACTTTTGACATCCATTTGAAATACTTTGAATTTCATGTGAGCAGCAAAGGCAAGGAATATTCTGATGGCTTTTAGTCTGGCAATAGGTGCAAAGGTCTCTTCGTAGTCAATGCCTTCTTCTTGAGAGTAACCTTGGGCCACTAGTCTTGCTTTATTCCTTATTATTACTCCATCTTCATCCATCTTGTTTCTGAAGATCCACTTGGTGCCAATGACTGGATGGCTTCTTGGTCTTGGAACTAATCTCCAAACTTTACTTCTTTCAAATTGATTTAGTTCTTCTTGTATGGCTTCTATCCAACTGGACTCTTCCATAACATCTTCTATCTTCTTGGGTTCTATTTATGATAGAAAGCTTAGATAGAAACACTCATTCTAGGTGGCAGCTCTTGTCCTGACTCTTGCATTTGGATCTCTAATGATTAAGTCTTGAGTGTGAACTTTTGCCCATCTATTTCCTATTGGAACATCTATCCTGATTCCTTCTTGTCTGAAATCTTCAAGATCAATTTCTGCTTCTTGATGCGGAGGTTTGTTGTCTTGCGCAGTTCTCTTTACGATCTCCTCTCCTTGCTCTACGATTTCATTTTATGGGTCTACGATCACGGTGTTGAGCTCGACGACCTCGTTCGTAGTGTCTGAATTGTCGTTCGTAGTGTCTTGAGACACTGCTTTGTCCAAGTCTGTTTCGTCGAAGATAATGTGAATTGAGACTTCAACACTCAGCGTTTTCTTGTTGAACACCCTGTAAGCCTTGCTGTCTGTGGCATATCCGAGAAAGATTCATTCGTCTGACTTGGGTTAGAATTTTGTCAGATATTGTTTCCCATTGTTGAGAATGTAGCATTCACAACCGAATACATGAAAGTAGCTGACACTTGGCTTCCTTCCTTTCCATAGTTCGTAGGGAGTCTTCTTTATCGTAGAGTGTATGAGCGATCTATTCTGAGTTTAGCATGCAGTGTTGACAGCTTTTGCCCAAAAGTGTTCAGGTAGATGAGCTGCTGCTAGTAGAGTTCTTCCAGCCTCTATCAATGTTCTGTTCTTTCTCTCAGCTACTCCATTTTGTTGAGGAGTTCGTGGAATTGAGAAGTTGTGACTGATGCCATTTTCTGTGCAAAATTGATCCATCTCAGAGAAGTCGAATTCTCTGCCATGATCACTCGTTATAGCCTTGATTTTTCCCCTTTCTCGTTCATCACCAGTCTGAACATCTTGATTATTTGGGAGCTCATTTCATCTTTTGAGTTTAGAAAGAACACCCATTGGAATCTGGTGTAGTCATCCACTACGACCAGAGAGTATCTCTTCCCTCCAAGGCTTGTTGTTGGAATTGGCCCAAATAGATCCATGTGAAGC
This sequence comes from Panax quinquefolius, assembly GCA_020205615.1. Taxonomy (NCBI): domain Eukaryota; kingdom Viridiplantae; phylum Streptophyta; class Magnoliopsida; order Apiales; family Araliaceae; genus Panax; species Panax quinquefolius. The sequence goes on from CM035162.1 coordinate 67,779,148, forward strand.
AGCTGCAGAGGCTTGTCAATTGAGTTAACATTTTTGCTCTTAAATGCGTTTCTAGTCTATTTTCCAAGCTGACAGGCATTGCATGACCTTTCTTTAACGAAGCTGAACTTGGGTAAGCCTTCTACTAGATCTTTGGAGGCCAGTTTTGACATGCTTTTAAAGTTGAGATGAAACAGTCTTCTATGCCATAACAAGCTCATTTCTTCAGATGCTTTAGCCATAAAGAATATTATCCCGTTCGAGCTCAGTTGACCAGGATTAACAGTGTAAACGCTTCCTTCTCTTGTTCCAGTCAGCTTTATAGATAATGTCTTCAGATCTCTGACTTGACATTGATTGTTGAGGAAGGTGACTTGATGACCCTTATCGCAGAGTTGGCTTATACTCGGAAGATTGTGTTGTAAACCTTCCAAATAGGCTACTTTACTGAAGGACACTGCACCATTCCCAGCTGAGCCATATCCTCTTGTCTTGCCAGAGCCATTGTCACCGAAGATGACTGAAGGACCCTCTTTCTCTATGTAGTTAGACAGGAGGGCTTTGTTCCCGGTCATGTGCATTGAGCATCCACTATCCAGATACCAGGTTGTGATCGTGGAGCTCTGTTTCTGTGGTAAGATTAAACTCTCATTTTTGTACCCATACTTGCATGGGTCCTACTTTATTAGTACCCTTGGGAACCCAAATTTGCTTAATTGTGGGTCTCACATACATAGGACTATGGTAGCATATTGCAGCCTTATGACCAGTCTTATTACATACAAAGCATCAAATATGATGCATGCTTGTGTGTGTGTGTGTGGATTCTTCCTCCATTTGGACTTATGTGGGTTCTCAACAATCCTTCCTTTATATTGATTCTCCTTTTTCCATATGTCCTTGTGTTTCATGATTTATGAGAAGTGAGGCTTAACTCTACTGTTCCTTCCTAGTTGGTTCGTGGAGTTGATTTTACTCGACTCTACGACCCTTCGAGGTTGGAGAGTAGTGACTGAGTTACTCTTCTCTTTTCTGAAACCTAGGCCAACATGAGATCCTTTATTCCTTAGAACATAGATTGGATCAGAAGAGGAGGGTTGGACTGGTTCTTCCTTTTGTGAGGATTTCACAAATGTAATTCTTCTACTAAAACATGAAGTATTACTAGAGCTAGTTTCCTTTATCTTTTCCACATATGGTTCTAAGGTGGATTCCCCAAAACCTAAACCTGTTCTGTCAGATACACTTCTCTGACTGGAGATCAGGGAGTCCATGGAAGAAGAAGATTTATTCCATGTAGAGATTATCTTTTCTTGTTCCTCCATTTTAGAGGTTAGGATTGACTCTCTTTGTGCATTAAGTTCATTTGTCTGTTTTAAGAGCTTATTCTCAGCTTCAAGTTTAGAGAGAGAGTTAGTACGTAGAAGAGTTGTCTCCAGTTCTTCCTGAACTTTCTCTTTCTCTTTTTGTAGAAGAGAATAGTGTTTGGATAGAACTTCAAACCATTTCATGTATTGATGCAGATCAGATGTTATGCCATGTAGTGCTGTTCTTAAATCATCAATATCTACATCAGGAGAGTTAAAGTCAAATACCTCATCTATACTTACTTTATGAATGTCAGAGCTCTTCTTATCCTTTGCATTTTAGTCATCAGGCATAGATTTACCATTTGAGGATCTTCATCATCTCCAGATTCAGGAGTTGAGTCGTTGTCTGAGTCACTCCACGATCCTCTGGCCACAAGACCTTTGTCTTTCTGTTGAGGCTTTTTATTGCCTTTGAATTCTTTCTTTGGATTTGATTTCCTCTTTAGTTCTTCTCGAAGAGGTTTGTTGCAGTTTGCAATGAAATGGTCAGGCTTCTTGCAGTTGTAGCATAAGTTATTTATCTGCTCCTGGCTGATGTAGTTGTTGACTTTCTTTGGTTTGCTCATTCTGCCTTGATGCATGAACCTTTTGAGTCTTCTTACCAACATTGCAAAGTCCTCATCATCATCTTCATCATAGTCGGAGTCATTTTTAGTGTTGGCTTTAAAGATGTTGTCTGTTGCTTTAAGTGCAACCCCTTTATCCTTCTTTCTTCCTTCAGATAGAGTTTTTGCTCGTTGAGTCAGCTCCAGTTCATACGTGAGAAAGTTGACATATAACTGTTGAACAGTCATTTCATGGAGATTCTTTGATTCTCTGATGGCAGTGGTTTTGGCATCCCACTTGCTAGGTAAAGCTCTCATGAACTTTATGATTAGATCTTTATTTGGATAGATCTTGCCATAGGCTCGGAGAGAGTTGAGCAGTATATTGAATCTTTCGTAGGTGAAAGTGACATTTTCTCCTTGAACGTGTGCAAACATTTCATATTGCTGAGTCAGGAGAGATTACTTGTTTTCTCTGACTTCTTCTGTTCCTTCATGTATGATGAGCTGTGACGATTTTATTGTTTGAGTTGTGATTTTGGGGACATAATCCTTGTAAGGAGGGAAGGATGTAACAATCCAGAATTTTAAATATTTATTAAATTATATAAATATTTAATTGATGTGTTTATTGTTAAGTAAATATTTATTTTGATTTGATTTGATTATTCATTTGTGAAATAAATAATTTATGAGTGAAGGAAATTAATTATTATGAGATAATGTTCTAATTAGAGAGTTGATAGGGATTAAATGTATTATTATAATATTTTTAATTTAATTTGGTAATAAAAGTGTGACAATAAGCTATGCTATAAATGAGTTATTAAAATAAATTAAAAGAGTTTAATTTAGTTTTTTGCCAAACAAGGTTTAAAGATATTAAGTATTAATTTTAAAGGATTTTTGCCAAACAAAGCCTTATGGCTTTTGAAATTTTGAATTTTAATTATAATAAATAAAATAAATAAATTAATAATATAATAAATATAAAATATAATTCTAACTGATAACTTATTATTCTATTTATTATAACGGCAGTTTCATACGTTGGATTTTATGCGTTAGGTGTATTTTAGTTTACGTGAAGAAGAGAAAAGAGAAGAGAGTTTTTCAGAGGAATTGAGGGAGTTTGAGAGAGGGTTCCTGAGTTTTTCCAAAGAAATGATCAATTGGTTAGCAAGGATTGTTTAAGCATAAGAAGGTATTTTTCTATAGCTTTGATATTGTATGTATATATATATATATATATATATATGTTTTACGGCAAAATTGTTAAGTTTTCAAATTCTATGAATTCAATTTGTTGAATTGTTGCTATATAACTGAATTATGGTGATTATACGTGTTTGTGATGTTTGAGTTTGTATGTAAACAAGAATTTGTTATGCTAATTTCGTTTATAAAGAAAGAAAAGTAATTACAGTATATATTTTTCATATGGCTTATGAAAGTACCAAAGTTAGTGGTTAGTTTGTATGTTAATCTGTAAATTGAGTCTTGATTATGCTAGTCCATTAAGAAACGAAGAGAACGTAGTTTGAACGAAGTAATTTGGTGAAGAATTGTGATTATAGTGTGAAATTTTGTGAAGAATGTCAAAAAATGGAGTTTTATATGAAAACACGAAATTTGAGGAATTAAAATAGTTGAAAGTGTTGTTTAATTGTTCTAAGTTGATGAATATGTGAGGAAACATGTTTGTGTTAGTTTTATACCAATTGTATATGTTAATTTTACTGTTTTGTGGGTGAAATTCGTGTTAGTTGGGCTAAAATGGAACATCAGATCTCAAGGTTTGCTTTATTCTGCATGCACTAAGCGCATCTCTTGCTACAATGTCAACACTGAAACGCCAAGAAATGCTACTTGCCCAGTTCGAGATATATATATGTAAAATGCTACATACAACCCGATATGTGACGGTGAAAAGCTTGTGTTCTTTGCGATGACCCTGGATACCATTATAACTTAGTTTAATGATGTGTTAAAATAACAAACATGTAATGAGGAGGTTAAAACAAAACCGTGTCACGTCATTTATAATTTCAAAGTTGTAAATGGATTAGTAAATTACGAACGTGATGTTATGACTTAGTGAACACAATGAATGATAAATAAGTGTTGTGAAGTTAACACTTATGAATTCTGAAATGTATATGATAAAATAAGATTTGTACTAAAATAACAAGTTAGCTAGAATGAGTGTTAGTTTGAAAAGTAGATGTTAATATAACTAATAGAGACTGTGATTCTAATACTATGTGTAGGTGAACGTGAGTTTTAATATTATAGCTTACGCTCGAGGCAAGTTTCTAAACCTTACCTCTTTACTTTGAGCAAGTTACTTACTTTAAAACTTTGATTAAGCAAATTCTTTTATTCTTAATCTTTATTCGAGCAAGCTCTAATTCTAACGTTATTCAAGCAAGTTTGACTTCTAATCATTGTTGAGTTGTTCTAACTTATTTATAGTTACGTAGGTTTTCTTAAGTTCTATTCTTTTGTGATAAATGCCTATTCTTGAACTCAAATCTCTAACTAAGTTGTTCTATTTCAATTATTTATCGTAAATCGAAATATTATTGTTATTTTGAGCAAGTTTCATTATTAAGCTTGTGATTCCTTAGTACATGTTCTTAACTTAACTCTTTTATCTCAAGATCTTAGCCTTAGATTAATATTGTTCAAGCAAGGTTTATTGTTTTACTCAATACTTATGCTTTTTAGTTGTTTATAAGCATGAGTTTAATATATAGTTTGTTTACTTATGATTATTCGTTTTCCATATTAAACTATTATTGATCACTCGTAGTGTTGTTAAGTCTTCTTGATTCAACTAATCCCTTAGTTGATGATTTATGAAACTCTAAATTACCTTGAAAGCTTATCCAAACCAAACTTTCTTTGGTGCGGACTTGTACTCTAAAACTGAGAAGAACAACTGTATTATAGGGGATACGCAATGCGTTTAGATATTTGTGCATAATACATGGTACGAAGGGCTGATCCCCCTACATACGTGAAGTCCATACAGTATAACTGTTTAGGTTAATGTTGAAAGATTACTTGTAACCATGGACATAGTTCGTGATCTTATGACCCTCAGATATACTTACTGTTTTGATTCCCGTTTTTGGTTATCATTGATAGAGTATTATTGTAAGATCCCCAACTTTTATGAATAAAGATTAATTTTTCTTGAAATATATTTTTGAATATTATGGTGTGGATTTGATATAATGTTATAGTTGTGGGTAATATTTATAAATTTTGCAAAGTAAGCAAATGGTTATATAATATTCAATTGGTCGAGGAATATTCGTTTTAACAGGGAATATTCCTACGACGGCACAATCATTGGCGGACCCCACAGTGAAAGTATTATCGTAGTTAAAAAATGACATAATTATCTTTTTATAAAACTAACGGCGAAAGTTTTACCGTTAAACTGTTGAACTACCCGGTGGTAAAAAATACAATATCGCTGTGGTTGCATAGTAGCACACTACCAGATTGATTATTGATGTTACGTGAGAAGTCACTCAGTTATACTCAATTATTACTACAGTAATTGCTGCATAATATCTTTCATATTATTAATTCAATTATTGTCACAATATCATCTGCATAATATTTTATATTATTAAATCAATAATTGAGACGACAAAGTTATTCATATTATTATTTGCAATATTGACAATGTCTAGAAAGTTGTAACGCCCCGAAATCCGGTCTATCTTCACACCCGGATTTCGTACGTCATGAGTACATCATTCATCCAACATACATCATTAGATACTGAAATATAACGACATACACTCTCAAATCCCAGGTTCTGGAAACCTTATAACCTTTTTCATTACAAATGATAATAAATACATTATTCATTTCATCTTACAAGAATGACTTTTATCCGCCACCAAGGATACATAATAGTTCATTAGACTAGTCTATTGTTCAGTTTTATCTTTCTACATTACAAGTCTTCACTTGATCTTCTCGCTCCTTCACCTTTTGACTGGTACTTCATCTGGATACAGTCAACTTGATCTTAACGGGATCCTTAAGTTCTTCTAACCTTGTTCGCTAAAAAATGTTTTTCATTTAAAGCAAGTGTGAGCATTCAATTGCCCAGCAAGTCATAACATTTGAACAAACAACTTCAGAATTAAAATATTTCTTTAGAACTTCTATAACCGAACAAGGGTTATGAAGCAGCTTGAATAATAGGAATAGTCTCGATTCCTATCATCTTAAAACATTAATCATTTTCACATTGAAATACTTTCATCCATCTACCTTATTCATACACATCTTGTCTGGCTAGAATCATTAGCACAGACTTAACAATAACGGTTCATGTATAAACATAACATACTTGTATTGAACAGCTCAATCACAGATTAATTCATATCATATAAACACCGAAGTGTTCAAATTGTGGCACAAGGCCTCATACATACTACCACCTTGTACATACATCGGACATATGCACATAGACAAGACTTCTCAAGTACAACATCTGAGAAGTTTAAAAAACTAGCATTCATGTAATATGAATGAAGTTAGGAAACTTGCCTTACGCCCAGCTACAGCTTACGCTGAACTGCTCATTCCAATTCCTATATAACACATAAGGAGAAAACATAAACACCAATTAGTCATATATTGAACTTACGTATTGGTTTACTTAACTTTACTTCTTAGGGTTCGCGTTCTTGCAATATAAGTTTACGCGACTAACTTCCTTTACCAGTTTACGGCTTTATGACATACGAATATGTCTTACTCAAAACGTTCATCATATTGGATGATTTATATTCTTATCTTCTTCTTATAATTTCTCTAAGACTCAGCACACATTGCTTCTCTGCTAGTGGTCCATATGGTACTCTGAGTGGTTTCCCACAAACAACCAACAAACAAGTTTCCGTCTCATCTACACTGCCATCACAGTGAGTTAGATCAGTTGCCAGTTTTGTATATACCTTCGCTCTTTGAAGGAATTGTTTAGCCCAGCTCCCATATGTCAACCATCAAAGTTACGATTGTACCACAACCTAACTTCTCTTAACTTATACGAACTATTAAACTATAATGTTCGATTAAGTCAATTTCTTATTCCTTACGGCTTTCTGACAACTAAATGTCATCCCTCCGAATTCATTCTTTATCGACTCACATTTGGCTTTCATTAATCTTATTACCGTTTGTTACGGTTTTCTTGATAATTCATATACTATTTAATACTTTCGTTATCCATTACATGAACCCTATGTTCATTACACGTTCTTAGTGTCGAAGCCATACCAATCGTTGTATGCTAAGACCGATCGTTCATTGCAACAACGTTGCATTCACAGCGTCTATACGCTTCACACTTATCTCTCATTATCATGACATAACAACGAAATGTTATTCATTACCCTCATCACTCAACGTTTAAAGAATCACAACCATAGCAATCCCTCACGTTCGTTCATCCCGACTACGGTCCCCGGACATCAGTTACGTAACCCGTGATTATATTCTTTGTCATTTAATCTTGTTTAATCTATACATTAATTGAATATTATATTCTTTATCTTCCCTTACATTTCCCCCAAGAGCTGAGCAGTTAAAAGCTCATCTCTGGCTTTTTCCCAACACTGGCGCTGCGACGTCACTCCCTTCGTTATCTCTCACTTCGCATCGCGAAGTTTGCGATGATCTTTACCGGATGCAGCCGCTGCGTGCCACTCTATGAGGCATGACCGCACCACATGGCGCCAAGCCCTAACCCTAGAAAATTTTTCCAAGTGTTAAATCAATTTTGAGATGCTCACTTCGCGATCTCATAACTCCTTCGTTATAACTCAGAACGAGGTCGTTCCAAAGCCATTCTCTTTCTTATCTTACATACTTTAATACCCCTCAAGCATAAATTCATTATAAATCCGTTAACGTGCCATTCGATTGGCTTGATCTTCACCTTTTGTTCATTTTATGTTTTTAACGCTCTTCGTTCGTTCGTCCGTAATTCGGTCATCCGAACTCGGAACTTGTTCATTCTTAAGTCCACGACTCACGTTTTCTATGTTCTCTTACTTTCTTATGAAACCCTACCCACTCGGGTTCATTTACAAAATTTCTAATTCTCGTTTGTCTTTTATAAAATTTTTGTCATAACTTCGTTATAGCTAAGTTTTAATCCGTTCTTCATGAACGTTTCTACCGTTCCTAACCAAGCAAGATGCAACTAACTTATACACGATGGTTTTAAACTTGTCCATCAACAACAATTATCCTACGATGGTTTTAAATTTGTCCATTAAACAACGTTCTTCGTGTTCTTCGTGTGTTCTTCGTTCGTTCTTCGTTTTAATCGATATTTTGGATTATGATTTCACTTGTTATTGGAATATGATGTTATAGAAAACCATTCCTTACTTATTTCACCTACTTATTCATATAATCCACTCGGATCGTTCTAATTCATTACGAATCTTATACTTCCTTAAGAAATTTATTAACTAAATTTCTAAGTTCTTATTTCTTCTTTTCTCATGATTTCAACCATATGAAATTATTTCTAACATCATCTTCTCCCTATTCTCATTAAGCTATGTTTTAAACATATTAAACTTAAAGAAAATATTAGAAGAAACTAGGGTTCGGATTACCGTTCTTCTTTAATCCTCTTCCGTTATACAAAGCCGGCGATTTGCAAGCCTTGCTATTACACGATCACTTTCGATCTGATCATTCATACTCACGCTCTTCCTTCTCCCTCCCATCCGACTTCTCTCTCTCTCTCTCAAGTGTGGGATTTTCAAAATCCAACCAAATAAGCTTAAGCCTCTTATTTATAGAAAATCAAGGCTAAGGGCATTTTAGTCATTTCGCCCCCACCTCCTTACTATTCCCACCTCCTCCAACAACTTAGCCACCAAGTTTACTTGGCCACCACCCTTACTTGGTGGCCAAGTGGCCGCCCCTCTTACCCATGGGTCACCCCATGGGTTGCCCCATTGGTTTTACCCATCCGTTTACCCATCAGTTCGATCCGTGGTTTCTTTTCTTGGTTTGGGCCTTAACCCTAATTCTTATTAGGCCTATCTTGGGCTTGATTTCACAAAGCGTTTGTTCTCTCTGACTTCTTCAGTTCCTTCGTGCATGATTAGCAGTGCTTCCCAAACTTCCTTAGCTGTTTTGCTGTTTACAACATTTTTAAACAGACCGTCCTCTAAGGATTGGAACAGGATGTTCTTAGCCTTCTTATCAAATTGGATAACTCTCTTCTCGTTGTCTGTCCATTCTTCTTTAACTTTGATCTGTATACGGGTTGGATCGTCAGTGGTTGGTGCAAGCTTGGTTGGAATGTAGGGCCCATTTTGAACGGTCTCAAATAGATCTTCATCTATTGAGTCCATGTATGCTTGCATCTTGACTTTCCAGTTAGCAAATTTATCCTTGTTGCACATTGGTGGCTTCTTTGCCTCCCCCATCTGGATTAAGCTTGCACGAGTGCCATTGGATCTACTAAAGCTTGGTAGTCGTAAAATAGAACTTTTTCGATACCAATTGTTAGTTCCTAGTTGGCACAATAGTTATCTAGAAGGGGGGGGGGGGGGGTTGAATAGATATTTAAAAATTCTTTTCTTTTTAAACTAGTTCTTTGAAAGTGATTAAAACTTAGCAGAATTAGTATTTATTTTATTCTTCTTTACCAAGCAATGGAGTCATGAGCGAGTAAGGCAGTTATAGCAGATATAGCAGATATAGCATGAATGTAAACGACACAGTTGTTTTTAAGTGGTTTAGAGCACTCAAAGCTCCTAGTCCACTCTTCTACTCAACGAGTAGGATATCTACTAAGGATGACTTTTACAATCTTCTGAATCACACAGATTCCTTCTAGACCAGCAGTCTAGGAACTTCTCTAGTTCACTCTTGAACTCTTCAAGTCCAGCATATTTGGCTTTCTTACAGTTTACTATGAACTCTTCAAGTCCAGCAGACTTGGTACTCTTCTTCAGTTGATTGATGATGTTGTGTTCTTGATGGTTGCTACTCAGTCTCTGTGTAAGCACTTGTTCTAAAGAATTGAGTAGCTGAGCAAGCTTTGCAATATCTCAGATTGTAGAGTTGAGCTTGAGAGAGATGTTCACGTTCTTTGTTTAATGCTTGCTTGATTCTCTCTCATCTATCTGATCTGTATATATGTGATGTTGAAAACTATCCGTTGGATCCATCCGTTGTGGCATTAAATGCGTCTGAACTTTCTGTACTGTGATGGACACATTTCTGCACATCTTCTGAATTCTGCATTTTGGCCCACTGACACTGCAGGCTGCTTTCTCACCTACCACTTGAAAAGGTGTTTTGTCCCTCTTACCCATGGTACTATCCTTAGCGTCTTCAATACGCTTCTTTGTTGCATACTAAGGATATTTCATATATTTTGGGACTGATGAGCACTGCAGCATGTGGGATCCATTCCTCACTTATTGAAAACACAGATCATGAGGCTCGACATTTTCTGACATGAGACAGATGATGCTCTACGATTTGGATAGTGGTGTTCTACGATTTAGATCGTAGTGTCTTTGACATCTTTACATACTGCGAAGCTATCAGTTCGAGAGCACTATGATTTCCCTTAAACCTTCGCACACTACGATCTTCTCTTGCTCGTGTTGTTGACTCTACGTTCCCGAGAGCACACTACGATCGTTGACTTGTAAAACTTCATGTTTCCTTCAGCATACTGCGATCATGGAGTTGGATCGGCAAACGTTGGGACCACTCTACGATTTCTGAGGAGTCCCCTTCAAGGCAGGCGCACTGCGATCTTCAGGCACTACGTTTTCTACCTTGACTTCTGCAATGTTGATCGGATTGATGCACTACGATTTCTTCAAGACTAATCTATTACATCTTAAGATCAACCTAACAGTTTTGATCTCTCTATCTATACATTCTTTATCAGAATGGTGCATGTTGAAAGATTAGATCAACCTAATAATTTTGATCTATCACTAAGTCCTTGTACATATATTCAGTTAAGGACCTTACAAATAATAATGAACATATACATTAAAACATCAAATCATAATATGCATTCTCCCAACAATCTCCCCCTATTTGATGTTGACAAAACCAAGGAGATTTGTTGTCATGATTATTAGTGACTAGATGCATTTGCAGGAAATTTAAACATGACTTAGTATTTCAGTGAGCAACTGAAATTTCTAGAGACTAAGAATGAATTTATTGATGATCAGAAGATATTACAATTCATCATTACATCAATAGGAAATTTATGTTTCAACTTATCTCTGTTTCCTTGACCTCTTTAGTGGAGGTGGGTTGGCGTACTCCTCAGTCCTTCTTTTTCTTTGAGCTTCCTCGTTTCTGGCTAACTCTTCCAGCTCGCTTAGACTTAAAATTGGATTCTCCTTATGCCTGTGCATGAATGCAGGATCTCCAGTTGGCATTCTTATGCGTACAGTAGACACATCTTGTGAGCTGGGAGTTGACTCCTGACGGCTTAATGGTATAGCCATTACAATTCCCTGTTGATTAGATCGTTGAGTCTGACTGTGGAATTGTCTTATAGGAGGGCTTCGAGATGCTTGAGCATGAAATTGTCTTCTTCCCCTTTCTTGAGTTCCATGACCTCCTCTGCCTCTACCTTGGCCTCCCTGACCTTCTTGATCTCCTTTCCCTTTATTCTCCCCCTTTATGTCAGCATCAAGGGTTCGAATATCTGTAGACAGTCGATTAACTCCTTGGACAAGCTCGTTCAGTTGGCTTTGGGTTTGAGTGATATCCTCTCTATTTTCCTTGATCTGTTTTTCTAATTTAGCTTCTTTATTTTGGAGAACTGTCAGAATCATATCGTTATGTTTCTCCTGATTTGCATAAGATTTCTGGAAGTCGTAGACAGAAGCCTTCAGGTTGAGGATGTTGTCCAGCATAATTTTGTGTTGAAGGTCTTGGTGTTTTTGCATTTCGAGAACAGCCTCTCTTTGCTTAGCAGCTCTTTGGAAGTGGATCACATCTCTGTCTGACATACTCTTTAGAATTTCTTTGATAATTTCTCTTAGCCTCTTAGTAAGCTCAGTATTCATAGTGCCAGAAAAATTATTTATAGCTATGATCATTTGATTCAGCCATATATTGATGAGATCAAAGTGAGTTTCCAAACTTGCTTCTATAGATTTGACCATTTTCTCAGAGGTGTCTTTCAAGTCATCCTTGGTAGGCAGGTTTGGGAGAGTATCATTTGCTCGAGGATTGTTCATTGGAGAGGTTCTCGGTTGAGATTGATCTTGCAAATTATAAAGCGCGAGATCAAGACTGAAGTAGTCATGTGATGAGGAGGATGGTATGTTAGCTGGAGGGGCTTGGGTTTGGATGTCTGAGATAGGTGACTCTACGATTTCAATGTTGGATTCTACGATGTGGCTGGAGTCTTAAATCGTAGATTTGGTGATTTGTGGAAGCAGGGTAAGGTTGACTTCTTTTGGTTCTTCAGGTACAAAATTTGGAGATTCTGTAACTGGAAACTGATTGAGTGGGTGAAGAATCACTTCCATCCTTGAGGAAATTCATAGAATTGACTGAATGAAGATGATGGCAAGTGATTAACTTTAAAGAGATCAGGAATAGTCAATACCTCAAGTTTATCCTTGGACGAGGAATGGTTGGTAAGCAGCTTCTTGGCAAAGATGACTTTCCCTGGAAATCTATTAGCCAGAACTGAGATTGCTGGATATTCGTTGAAGCTCCAGAACATGTGATCCCATGAGTTCAAGATTTGAGCTTGATGGTATGCCATCATGGGTAGGTAGGAAAATAGTTGAGTGTACATATAGCTCCTAAATCCATCATTCCATACACCAGTGATTTGAAGCTCATCATTATCATTTTCTTCCTCTTTCTTTGGTCTCTTCTGAAGATTCCATTATCTCAATGGTCTCTGGAAAGTTTGGCATTGATTTAACTTTATCTTGTGCAGGAACTTCTTCTTTTGCCATTGGGATATCATGAGGCTCCCCCTCAGCATGAACATCTTCTTGAGAGATCAGAAACTCCCCCTCAGCTGGAACATCTTCTTGAGCTGTAGACTTCTCCCCCTCAGCCGGTGTGTACTCAATCATGAGAATTTCAGGAATCACCCCCTCAGCTGGAGCACTGTCCTCTTTATTTGCTTGGGGTTGTTCCTCTTTTGCAGCCACACTCTTGGCTTCCTTTTTCAGCACTTTTTCATTCTCAAGAATATACTTCTTGACCAGCTTTCTTTTTACTTTGCTGGGTTTAGCCACAACTTCTGGACTCCCTTAAGTCTTAGCTTTGTCATGTTGAACAACCACTCTTCTTGAAGCAGCTTCTTCCATTTTTGCCACACTTGGCCTGGTTTCAGAGAACAGCAGAGACTCTACGATAGAAGAAACTATTGGTCTTTTGGACTTATGACTAGTTTTGTTCTTCTTTAGGATCTGTGATATGGTGGCTTGATCCTCTTTAGCTTCTTCTTGCTGTTGCTTCTTTCTTAGCCTCCTTAGAGACTCTATATCAGAGGACTCTACAGGAATGTCAGTTGTAGATCCTTGAGGCTCTTTGATTTGTCTTGCCCTTAGCTTTCTCTTGCCCTTGCTTTTTCTGGCAAGAGCAGAGGGTTCTCCCTTGTATGCTTCTCCTTCTTCTTCAACTTCCCTGACAACAGGCATGTCTCCTGGAAAGTCTACCTCCTTTAGTTCCCCAGTTCTCCCACTGGACTCTGTCATCATTCGAACATACTCTGCAGGGTTTCTCTTCCAGTTCTCAAACAACTGCTGGGTCATTCTTCGATTTGGGTTGATGGCTTCTCCTTCATCATCCCCAATTTTGTCACCCAGTGTAGATTGCAGAATGATGCTTATGAATCTCCCATACAGCATCTTCGGAGTGCTCTTTGATTTCTTCGAGTTGACGATCCACTTGCCGATCCACTCGAGCAATACAGCCCCATAGTTGAGTTGTATGCCATAAAATATGGCCGTCATGAGTCTTAGTTGAGCTTCATTTACTGAGTCATGACCCGAGCTCTTACAGCAGATGCATTTCCCAATAATATCAGCCAAGAATTCGTACCTTTGAGGGAACTCCTTCTTTTTGTAACCTTTTACAGAGGGATTCTTCTTGTGGTGCATTTTCTTCAAACCCTCTGGGAAGCTTATGCTGTCTAGAAATGGGTGCCCTTCATTCTTGAAACCTAGGGCCAGATTGAAGTCCTCTTCCCTTAGTCTCATTTCTACTCCCTTTACTCGAGTAGTGATGGTGTTGTGTTCGAACACACCATTCTTATAGAATTCCTTCACTAGCTTGGGATAAATGAGTGTATCGGTGCTCAACGCCTCTTCGAGACCCGCCTTCTTAAGTAAGGCCAGCGTCTTGTGAAATTTTGGTGGAGCATTCTTGAATTCATCAAGGCGAGTCTCAGAGCACAAATTACATTTGAAGTAGCCATTGATTCTGTAGTTGAGAAGTGAGATACGACTGAGTTTTCTACTGATTTAGGGTTTTTCTTTGAGAGAGAGAGAGAGTGGGAGAGATAATCTTTTGAACTTTAAATTTCAAAAACACGATTTCAATTTGTACTTGTAACTTCCCTCTCTCTTTTTGACTTAGTGGGACAAGTGTCGCCTTTTACTTGGCTCTACGATTTTGCCTGTGCAGGAATGTACTGATTTGCCCTTGGCCTTTTTAGAGCTGAGGTGTCCTTAGGAAGACTACGATCATTGAGGTAGTCTTATGTTCGTTGAGTCTGTCCTGCGATCGTCGAGTCCATGGCGAGTCGTTGAGTCGTCCCTACGATCGTCGTCGATCTGCATCCTACGATCGATCGTCGAGTCTGTCCGAATCCTTGTGATGAGTTTTTGATAAAGCATTCTTTTAAGGAAGCTCGGGAAGGGCCAACCTCTTGGAGAGATTCAAGGGTTAGGTTTGTTCCTGAGCTACCTCTTGGAGAGATTGCCTTGTTATGAAGCTTGTCATCACAGGATGAGCTTTTGTCATCGTTGAGTCTTCACTAAGATGGTTGAGTTCTTGCTACGATCGTTGAGGTAGTTATCTGTTCAGCTTTACGATCGTGAACTTTCCTTAATCATGTCTACAATTCTGAGTTCGACCTTTGTATCTGTCATGGTTAGCACAATCTAGAGCATATATTTCATGGTTGTAGATTTAGCATTCCTAGCTCACTTATTAACTTATTAAATCTGGATTCATCTAGTGGTTTTGTAAAAACATCAGCAAGTTGATTTTCAGTAGGGATATATTGTAAAGATATAGTTCTATTTTGCACATTATCCCTAATGAAGTGATACCTTATTTCTATATGCATGGTCCTAGAATGCATGACATGATTATGAGTTATTGCTATGGCACTTGTGTTATCACAGTGTATGGGAATAGATTTAAAATCGAACCCATAGTCAGCTAGCTGATTTCTCATCCATAGGATCTGAGCACGGTAATTTATCAATAATATATTCACCTGCAGTTGAAGTAGACACTGAGTTTTGCTTTTTGCTAAACAAGGACACAAGTCTGATTCTAAGAAGTTGACAGGTGCCACTGTCACTTTTTCTATCTATTTTGCATCCTGCAAAATCAGCATCTGTGTATCCTATTAGTTCAAATGAGGATTCCTTGGGATACCACAGCCCCAAGTAGGGTGTACCCTTGAGATACATGAAGATCCTCTTTACGTTGGCATAAATGTGACTCTTTAGGGTTAGCTTTGAAATCTAGCACATATGCATGTTGCAAACATTATATCCGGTCTATTGCCGCTTAGGTATAAAAGAGACCTATCATACCTCTCGTATTGAGTGATATCAATACTTTTACCTTTCTCATCCTTGTCGAAGCTTGGTTGCGAGGAGCAATTGGTGTTTTCATGGGAGAGGTGATTCGATTCCATACCATACTTCTTTAGTAGGTCTTTGATGTACTTGGCTTGGTTTATGAAAATTCCTTCTTCAGTCTGCTTTACTTGCAGTCCAAGGAAGAAGTTCAGCTCACCCATCATGCTCATTTCAAACTTGCTCTGCATTAGCTTAGAGAATCTCTTGCATAACTTTTCGTCAATAGAACCAAAGATAATGTCATCAACATAGATTTGAACTAGTAAGACTTTGTCTTTATGCTTTCTAAGATACAATGTGGTATCTACTCTACCTCTAGTGAACCCATTTTCGATTAAGAAGTTAGTCAGTGTTTCATACCATGCTCTAGGTGCTTGTTTAAGACCATATAAGGCTTTATCTAATCTATAGACATAATTGGAAAGAGATGGATTGATGAAACCTGGAGGTTGTTCTATGTAGACTTCTTCTTAAAGCTCTCCATTTAGGAATGCACTCTTGACATCCATCTGAAAGACTTCATGTGGGCAGCAAAGGCAAGAAAGATTCTGATGGCTTCTAGTCTAGCAACAGGTGCAAATGTCTCATCGTAGTCGATACCTTCTTCTTGAGAATAACCTTTTGCCACTAATCTTTCCTTATTTCTGGTTATGACCCCATCTTCATCCATTTTGTTTCTGAAAACCCACTTAGTTCCTATCACAGGATGGCTCTTTGGTCTTGGTACCAATCTCCATACTTTACTTTGTTCAAATTGGTTGAGCTCTTCCTGCATTGCTTCTATCCAGCTTGAGTCTTCCATAGCATCCTCTATCTTCTTTGGCTCTATTTGTGACAGGAAGCTTAGATAAAAACATTCATTCTGAGTAGCAGCTCTTGCTTTGACTCTGGCACTCGGATCTCCAATGATTAGATCTTGAGTGTGAACTCTTGCCCATCTGTTACCAGCTGGGACATCTGTCCTGATGCCTTCCAGTCTTAAATCTTCAAGGTCTATTTCTTCTTCTTGGAGTGGAGGCTCGCTGTCTTGGATGGACCTCTCTACGATTTCATTATCATGCTCTACGATTTCACTATCTGGCACTACGATCGTAGTGTTGAGCTCGACGATTTCATTCATAGTGTCTGTACTATCGGTCGTAGTGTCTTGAGGCACTGCTTTGTCTAAGTCAGTTTCATCAAAGATGATTTGTATTGAGACTTCGACATTCAGTGTCTTCTTGTTAAACACCCTGTAAGCTTTGCTGTCTGTGGCATATCCAAGAAAAATCCCTTCGTCTGACTTGGGCAGGAATTTTGTCAGATACTACTTTCCATTGTTTAGAATATAGCATGCACAGCCAAAGACATGGAAATAGCTGACACTCGGCTTCCTTCCTTTCCACAGTTCGTAGGGTGTCTTCTTTATCGTAAAGTGAATTAATGATCTGTTCTGTGTGTAGCATGTAGTGTTGATGACTTACGCCTGTATATTCAGCAGAGCATTTAGCTGCTGCTAGTAGAGTCCTTCCAGCCTCTATCAGGGTTCTGTTCTTTCTTTCAGCAACTCCATTTTGTTGAGGAGTTCGTTGAGCTAAGAAGTTATGACTGATGCCATTGTCTAAGTAGAACTTGTCTATTTCTGAGAAATCAAATTCTCTTCAATGATCACTCCTTATGGCCTTGATTTTCTCTCCTTTCTCGTTCATCACCAGTCTGAACATCTTGATTAATTCGGAGCTTGTCTCATCCTTTGAGGTTAAGAAAAATAACCATGTGAATCTGGTGTAGTCGTCGACTATGACTAGAGAGTATCTTTTTCCTCCAAGACTAGTTGTTGGGATTGGCCCAAAGAGATTCATGTGGAGCAGATGCAGGGGTTTGTCAATGGAGTTGGCAGTCTTGCTCTTGAATGAGCTTCTGGTTTGCTTTCCAAGCTGGCAGGCATTGCATGGCCTTTCCTTCACAAAGTTGAACTTGGGTAGACCAGCTACGAGGTCTTTTGATGCCAGTTTGGACATGCTTTTGAAGTTTAAGTAAGACAGCCTTCTATGCCATAGCCAGCTCACTTCCTCGGATGCTTTTGCCAGAAAACATATTGTCTCATCAGAGCTTAGTTGACCAAGATCTACTGTGTAGACATTTCCTTCTCTTGTTCCGGTCAGCTTTATGGCAGATGTCTTCAAATCTCTGACTAGACAATGGTTGTTGAGAAATGTTACTTGGTGACCCTTGTCGCAGAGTTGGCTGATACTTAGAAGGTTGTGTTGGAGTCCTTCCACATAAGCTACTTTGCTGAAAGATACTGCACCATTGCCAGCAGAACCAAATCCTCTTGTCTCGCCCGAGCCGTTGTCTCCAAAGATGACTGAGGGACCCTCCTTTTCTACATAGTTAGATAGTAGAGCTTTGTTCCCTGTCATATTCCTTGAGCATCCACTGTCCAGATACCATGTTGAGGTCGTGGAGCTCTTTTCCTGTCAAAACATTTGAACCTTTATTTTGGTACCCATATTTGCATGGGTCCTTCATTGTTAGTGCCTTTGGGGACCCAAATTTGTCTAATCTTGGGTCTCACATGCATGGAGTTATAATAACACTTTGTGGCCCTATGACCATATTTATTGCATATGAAACATCTATTATGATGTATGCCTGTGTGTGTGTGGTGATTCATCTTCCACTTGAACTTGTGTGGTTCCTTAGTTAACCTTCTGTTAAACTGATTCTCTTTCTTCCACGTGTCCTTAGGTTTCATAAATAGTGATGAGTGTGCCTTACCTCTACTGTACCTTCCCAGTTGATTCGTAGAGTTGGTTTTACTTGACTCTACGATTCTTCGAGGTTGGTGAGTAGAGGTTGGGTTACTTTTCTCCTTTATGAAACCCATACCAGCGTGAGATCCTTTACTTCTCTGAATATAACTAGAAACAGTAGAACAAGGTTGAAATGGCTCTTCCAACTGTGATGATTTCACAAAGGTAATGCCTCTACCAAAACTTGAAGCATTACTAGTGCTAGTTTCCATTGTCTTTTCCACACTAGGTTCTGAGATGAATTCTTCAAAGCCTAGGCTTGTTTTGTCGAATATGCTTCTCTGACTAGAGAGCAGGCAGTCCATGGATGATGAGGATTTGTTCCATGCCGAGATAGTCTTCTCTAGATCCTCAATTTTAGAGGTTAGCTTAGACTCTCTTTGTGCATTGAGTGTGTTTGTCTGTTTTAAAGTTTCATTCTCAGCCTCAAGCTTGGACAGAAGATTGGTACTTAGAAGGGCTGTTTCAAGCTCTTCTTGAACTCTCTTCTTTTCCTCTTGAAGAAGTGAATGATCTTTAGACAAGACTCTGAACCACTTTATGTATTGATGTAGATCAGTGGTTATGCCATGCAAAGAAGTTCTTAAGTCACTTATATCTACATCAGGAGAATTAAAATCAAATACATCATCAAGACTTACATCATGTATGTTTAGGCTTTGTTTGTCCTTTGCATGTTTGGCCATCAAGCAAAGATTGGCCATGTGTGGTTCTTCCTCATCTCCGGAGTCTGCATTTGAGTCATTATCTGAATAACTCCACGATCCTCTGGCAACCAGACCTTTGTCTCTTTTCTGAGGCCTTTTGGTTCCTTTGTATTCTTTCTTTGCATGAGATTTCTTCTTTAGTTCTTCTTTGATAGGCTTGTTGCAGTTGGCAATGAAATGACCAGGTTTCTTGCAGTTGTAGCATAAATCATTCATTTGTTCCTAGCTGATGTAGTTGCTGACTTTCTTTGGCTTGTCAGTTCTGCCTTGTCGCATGAACCTTCTTAGTCTCTTTACCAGCATAGCAAAGTCATCGTCATCGTCATCGTCTTCATCATCATCAGAGTCAATCTCAGTGATGACTTTTGATACAACTTCATTTGCCTTGAGAGCAACACCCTTATCCTTTCTTCTTCCTTCTGATAAGGTTTCGGCTCGTTGGGTCAGCTCCAGTTCGTAGGTCAGGAGATTTCCATACAGTTGTTGAACTATCATCTCATTAAGATTCTTTGATTCTCTTATTGCTGTGAACTTTGCATCCCACCTTCTCGGTAGGGCTCTCATGAACTTTATGGTTAGATCCTTGTTAGGATAGATCTTGCCATACGCTCGTAGAGAGTTGAGCAGAACGTTGAATCTTCCATAGGTTGCAGTTACGTTTTCTACTTGCACATGAGCGAACATTTCATACTGCTGTGTCAGGAGAGACTGTTTGTTCTCTCTGACTTTTTCAGTTCCTTCGTGCATGATTAGCAGTGCTTCCCAAACTTCCTTAGTTGTTTTACTGTTTACAACATTTTCAAACAGATCGTCCTCTAAGGATTGGAACAGGATGTTCTTAGCCTTCTTATCAAGTTGGACAACTGTTCTCGTTGTCTGTCCATTCTTCTTTAACTTTGATCTGTATACGGTTTGGATCGTCAGTGGTTGGTGCAAGCTTGGATGGAATGTAGGGCCCATTTTGAACGGTGTCAAATAGATCTTCATCTATTGAGTCTATGTATGCTTGCATCCTGACTTTCCAGTTAGCAAATTTATCCTTGTTGCACATTGGTGGCTTGCTGCCTCCCCCGGTCCTGGATTCTCTTGGTACGAGTGCCATTGGATCTACTAAAGCTTGTAAGTCGTAAATAGAACCCCTTTCGATACCAATTGTTAGTTCCTAGTTGGCACAATAGTTATCTAGAAGGGGGGGGGGGGGGGGGTTGAATAGATATTTAAAAATTCTTTTCTTTTTAAACTAGTTCTTTGAAAGTGATTAAAACTTAGCGGAATTAGTATTTGTTTTAATCTTCTTTATTAATCAATGGAGTTATGAGCGAGTAAGGCAGTTATAGCAGATATAGCAGATATAACATGAATGTAAACGACACAGTTGTTTTTAAGTGGTTTAGAGCACTCAAAGCTCCTAGTCCACTCTTCTACTCAACGAGTAGGATATCCACTAAGGATGTCTTTTACAATCTTCTGAATCACACAGATTCCTTCTAGACCAGCAGTCTAGGAACTTCTCTAGTTCACTCTTGAACTCGTCAAGTCCAGCAGACTTGGCTTTCTTACAGTTCACTATGAACTCTTCAAGTCCAGCAGACTTGGTACTCTTCTTTAGTTGATTGATGATGTTGTGTTCTTAATGGTTGCTACTCAGTCGCTGTGTAAGCACTTGTTCTAAAGAACTGAGTAGATGAGCAAGCTTTGCAATATCTCAGATCGTAGAGTTGAGCTTGAGAGAGATGTTCACGTTCTTTGTTTAATGCTTGCTTGATTCTCTCTCATCTGTCTGATCTGTATATATGTCATGTTGAAAACTATCTGTTGGATCCATCCGTTGTGGCATTAAATGCGTCTGAACTTTCTGTACTGTGATGGAGACATTTCTGCACATCTTCTGAATTCTACATTCTGGCCCACTGACACTGCAGGCTGCTTTCTCACCTACCACCTGAAAATGTGTTTTGTCCCTCTTACCCATGGTACTATCCTTAGCTTCTTCAATACACTTCTTTGTTGCATACTAAGGATATTTCATATATTCTGGGACTGATGAGCACTGCAGCATTTGGGATCCATTCTTCACTTATTGAAAACACAGATCATGAGGCTCGACGTTTTTTGACATGAGACAGATGATGCTCCACGATTTGGATCGTGGTGTTCTACGATTTAGATCGTAGTGTCTTTGACATCTTTTGCATCTTGAAGCTTATCGATTCGAGCACTACTACGATTTCCCTTAAACCTTCGCACACTACGATCTTCTCTTGCTCGTGTTGTTGACTCTACATTCCCGAGAGCACACTACGACCGTTGACTTGTAAAACTTCTTGTTTCCTTCAGCACACTGCGATCGTGGAGTTGGCTCGGCAAACGTTGGGACCACTCTACGATTTCTGAAGAGTCTTCTTCAAGGTAGGCACACTGCGATCTTCATGCTCTACGTTTTCTGCCTTGACTCCTGCAATGTTGATCGGATTGATGCACTACGATTTCTTCAAGACTAATCTATTACATCTTAAGATCAACCTAACAGTTTTGATCTCTCTATCTATACATTCTTTATCAGAATGGTACATGTTTAAAGATTAGATCAACCTAATAATTTTGATCTATCACTAAGTCCTTGTACATATATTCACTTAAGGACCTTACAAATAATCATGAACATATACATTAAAACATCAAACCATAATATGCATTCTCCCAACAGTATTATACATCGTACTAATCTTCTTACTATGCTCATATAATAACTAGTATTATCCTCGTATTTCTCATGCATAATAACCCTAATGATTATACGTGATCATAAAATTCTCGGAACTCTCTTTTCCTAACCCTTAGGTTTTGAGTCCGCAGGCGAAAACTTCGTTTTTGCCATAACTGAAATATTATTGAATATTCCATCACGTCTCAACATTTTACGTAATCAATAACTTCTCGGAATTTCAAAATAAATCTCCGAGTAGAAGCGGATGAATAGTGCCTATTTCGTCTTTTTTCCCGAAAAATATTTTGTTCCCGGAAAACTTTTATTTTCGTCTTGAAAATTCTTATTCGCTCAGACTAGCTTTTAGCCAGGATACTCCCGGTTTATAATCATCCTAGGTTATATAACGATTAATAAACACATAGCACAAAATAGTATTAATAAAATTCATTTTATTAATAACTAATTCTTTAAACCTAAATTCTAGATAATCCAAAATTCCGGGTTGTTATAAAAGTTCTGCCAAGGAGAGATTTGGTCACCTAATTACGCGCTAATAGGGAGAAATCCTTATCGGAAAGCCCCCTCTTTCTTGGGAATGATCTAGTTGTTAAATATTGTGAGTTATAATATTAATGATGAATAAGTTCGTGTTGATTAAAAATGAAATTGATATTTCCATTATGTTGGGATTATTAGTGTTAGTGGAAATTGTTGGGAGAGTGCATATTTTGATTTGATGTTTAAATGTGAATGCTCTTGATTATATGTAAAGTCCTTAGAGAAATATATGTACAAGGACTTAGTGATAGATCAAATTTGTTAGGTTGATCTATATCTTGAAGTGTAATAGATAGGCTTCGAAGAGATCGTAGTGTATCAAGCTGATCGAGATTACAGAAGCCAAGGCAGGAATGTAGAGCTTCGAGGATCGTAGTGTGCCTGCCTTGAAGGACCTCTTCGGAAATCGTAGAGTGGTCCCAACGTTTGCCGAGCCAACTCAGAGATCGTAGTGTGCTCTCGAAAACGTGGAGCTTTCAAAACAAGCAAGTGAAGATCGTAGTGTGCAAGTCTTTAAGAGAAATCGTAGTGCTCTTGTTTGACAGCATTAAACCAAGCACCAAGGTGACAAGACACCACGATCTGGATCGTAGAGTATCATCTGCCTTGTGTCAGAAGCATCAAGCCCCACCTTTTGTCTAGAGACAAATTCTAACAAATGTGGAATGGGTTTTAAAAGTTGAAGTCCTCACCAGTCCCAACGGCACAAAAGATATCCTTAGTATATAACAAAAGGAACGTATTCAAGAAGCTAAGGAAAGGACCATAAGACAGAGGAAAACACCTTTTCAAGTGTTAGGTGAGAAAGTAGTCTGCTGTGTCAGTGGGCCAGAACGCAATTCAGAAGATGTGCAGAAAAGTCTCCATCAAGGTTCAGAAATGTGAAACGCATTTAATGCTTCAACAAAGGCTTCAACGGATAGATTTCAAGGATCACATATATGCAAAACATATGCAGATGAAAGAGTAAGCAAGCACTGAACAAAACGCAGAAGAACACTAAATGCTCAACTCTACGATATGAGAAAAAGAGAAAGCTTGCTCAGCTACTCAGTTCTTTTGAACAAGTGCTTAAACAGCAACTGAGTAGCACCAATCAAGAACTCAACAACTACCAATCAACTGAAGTAAGAGTTCCAAGTCAGAAGGACTTGAAGAGTTCTAAGTGAACTGTGAAGAGCCAAGTCTGCTGGACTTGAAGAGTTCAAGAGTGAACTAAGAAGTACCTAGACTGCTGGTCTAGAAGGAATCTGTGAGATTCAGAAAATGTAAAAGACATCCTTAGTGGATTTTCTACTCGAGGAGTAGAAGAGTGGACTAGGAGTTTTAAGTGCTCTAAGCCACTTTAAACGACTGTGTCTATTACATTCTTGCTATAACTGTTATATCTGCCATAACTGCGATAAGTGCCTCACTCTCATTAACTCACTATCTTAAGGGAGATTAAAACAAATATTCATTCCGCTGTGTTTTAATCATTATCAACTAACAAGTTAAAACGAAAAGAATTTTTAAATATCTATTTAACCCCCCCTTCTAGATAACTATTGTGCCTCTGAGAACTAACAATTGGTATCAAAGCAGGTTCTATTATATAGCCTGCAAAGCTTAAGTAGATCCAATGGCACACCTACCAAGCGAATCAAGGACTGGAGGAAACAGCACGCCGCCAATGTGCAACAAAGATAAATTCGTAAACAGGAAAGTTCGGATGCAAGCATACATGGACTCAATAGATGAAGATCTATTTAAAACTGTTCAAAATGGGCCCTACGTTCCAACAAAGCTTGCACCAACTACAGACGACCCAAACAAAATACAAATCAAAGTCAAAGAAGAATGGACTGACAACGAGAAGAGAGCTGTTCAACTCGACAAGAAGGCTAAGAACATTTTGTTTTAATCCTTAGAAGACTATCTGTTCGAAAATGTGGTCAACAACAAAACAACAAAGGAGGTTTGGGAAGCACTACTCATCATGCATGAAGGAACAGAAGAAGTAAGAGAAAATAAACAATCTCTTCTAACACAACAGTATGAAATGTTTGCTCATGTTCAAGGAGAAAATGTCACTGCCACCTACGAGAGATTCAACGTTCTGCTCAACTCTCTACGAGCCTATGGAAAGATCTATCCAAATAAAGATCTAATCATAAAGTTCATGAGAGCCTTACCAAGCAGGTGGGATGCCAAAACCACTGCTATTAGAGAGTTAAAGAATCTCCATGAGATGACTGTTCAACAGCTATATGGCAACCTTATTACATACGAATTGGAGCTGACTCAACGAGCTATCAGAAGGAAAAAAGAAGGATAAGGGTGTTTCTCTCAAAGCAACTGAAAGTACATCCAAGGTCAACACTGAAATTGACTCTGACTATGATGAAGATGATGACAAAGACCTTGCAATGCTGATAAAAAGACTCAGAAGGTTCATGCATCAAGGCAAAACCAACAAACCAAAGAAGGTCAGCAACTACAGCAGCCAGGAGCAAATGAATGATCTATGCTACAACTGCAAGAAGCCTGGCCATTTCATTGCCAACTGCAACAAACCTCTTAGAGAAGAGCTAAAGAAGAAATCACATCCAAAGAAGGAATACAAAGGCAACAAAATGCCTTAGAAGAGAGACAAAGGCCTTGTAGCTGGAGGATCGTGGAGTGATTCAGACAATGACTCAACTCCCAAATCTGGAGATGATGAAGATCCTCAAATGGCTAATTTGTGCCTGATGGCCAAAAATGCAAAGGACAAACTGAACTCCAACATACATGAAGTAAGTATCGATGAGGTATTTGACTTTAAATCTCCTGATGTAGACATTAATGATTTGATAATTGCACTGCATAGCATAGCAACTGATCTGCATCAATACATGAAATGGTTCAGAGTTCCGTCGAAGGATTATTCACTTCTTCAGGAGGAGAAAAAGAAAGTTCAAGAAGAACTGGAAACAACCCTTCTAAGTACTAACTCTCTCTCCAAACTTGAGGCTGAGAATGAGCTCTTAAAACAGACCAATGAGCTCAATGCACAAAGAGAGTCCAGTCTAACCTCTAAAATTGAGGAACTAGAAAAGACTATATCTACATGGAATAAATCCTCATCATCCATGGACTCCTTGCTCTTTAGTCAGAGAAGTGCATATGACAGAACAGGCTTAGGCTTTGAGGGATCCACCTCATAGCCATAGTTGGAAAAGATAAAGGAAACTAGCACTAGTAATGCTTCAAGTTTTAGTAGAGGCATTACTATTGGGAGAGTGCATATGTTGATTTGATGTTTAAATATAAATTCTCATGATTATTTGTAAAGTCATTTAAGGAATATTTTTATAAGGACTTAGTGATAGATCAAATTTGTTAGATTGATTTAAGCTCTTAATGTATATCTTTCTGCAAGTGAATGTATAGAAAAGAAGATCAAACTAGTTAGGTTGATCTTGAGATGTAATAGATAGGCTTCGAAGAGATCGTAGTGTATCAAGCTGATCAAGATTACAGAAGGCAAGGCAGAACGTAGAGCTTCAAGGATCATAGTGTGCCTGCCTTAAGGGCCTCATCGGAAATCGTAGAGTGACCTCAACGTTTGTTGAGCCAACTCAGACATCGTAGTGTGCTCTCGAAAATGTAGAGCTTGCAAAGCAAGCAAGTAAAGATTGTAGTGTTCAAGTATTTAAGAGAAATCGTAGTGCTCTTGTTAGATGGAATCAGACTAAGTACCAAGATAACAAGACACCACGATTTGGATCGTAGAGTATCATCTACCGTGTGTCAGAAGCATCGAGCCCTACCATTTTGTTTGAAGATATATCTCCAACAAATATGGAATGGGTTTCAAACGTTAAAGTCCCCACCAGTTCCAACGGTACAAAAGACATCCTTAGTATGCAATAAAGAAGCGTATTGAAGAAGCTAAGGAAAGTATCATTGGTAAGAGAAAAACACCTTTTCAGGTGTTAGGTGAGAAAGCGATCTGGCGTGTCAATTGGGCGAAATGCAATTCAGAAGATGTGCAGAAAAGTCTCCATCAAAGTAAAGAAATGTCAAACGCATTTAATGCTTCAACGGATAGATTTCAAGATCACATATATGCAAAAGATATGCGGATGAGAGGAGTAAGAAGGAATTGAACAAAAACGTACAAGAACACTCAACGCTCAACTCTACGATCTAAGAAAAAGAAAAGCTTGCTCAGCTACTCAGTTCTTTCGAACAAGTGCTTAAACAACAACTGAATAGCACCATTCAAGAACTCAACAACTACCAATCAACTAAAGTAAGAGTTCCAAGTCAGAAGGACTTAAAGAGTCCTAAATGAACTATGAAGAGTCAAGTCTGCTAGACTTGAAGAGTTCAAGAGTGAACTAAGAAGTTCCTAGACTGCTGGCCTAGAAGGAATCTAAGTGATTCAGAAAGTGTAAAAGATATCCTTAGTGGATTTCCTACTCGAGGAGTAGAAGAGTGGACTAGGAGCTTTAAGTGCTCTGAACCACTTAAAACGACTGTGTCTCTCACATTCTTGCTATAACTGCTATATCTGCTATAACTGCTATATCTGCCTCACTCTCATAAACTCACTATCTTAAGGGAGATTAAAACTAATATTAATTCCACTAAAGTTTTAATCATTATCTACTAACAAGATAAAACGAAAAGATTTTTAAATATCTATTCAACCCCCCTTCTAGATAACTATTGTGCCTCTGGGAACTAACAATTGGTATCAGAGCAGATTCTATTATACAGCCTACAAAGCTCAAATAGATCCAATGGCACACTTACCAAGCGAATCAAGGACTGGAGGAGGCAGCAAGCCACCAATGTGCAACAAAGATAAATTTGCAAACTGGAAAGTTAGGATGCAAGCATACATGGACTAAATCGATGAAGATCTATTTGAGACTGTTCAGAATGGGCCCTATGTTCCAACAAAGCTTGCACCAACTACAGACGATCCAAATAGAATACAAATCAAAGTCAAAGAGGAATGGACAGACAACGAGAAGAGAGCTGTTCAACTTGACAAGAAGGCCAAGAACATTATATTTCAATCATTAGAAGATGATCTATTCGAAAATGTGGTCAACAACAAAACAACAAATGAAGTTTGGGAAGCACTATTTATCATGCATGAAGGAACAGAAGAAGTAAGAGAAAATAAACAGTCTCTCCTAACACAGAAGTATGAGATGTTTGCTCATGTTCAAGGTGAAAACGTCACTGCCACCTACGAGAGATTCAACGTTCTGCTCAACTCTCTACGAGCCTATGGGAAGATCTATCCAAACAAAGATCTAATCATAAAGTTCATTAGAGCCTTACCAAGTAGGTGGG
This sequence comes from Panax quinquefolius, assembly GCA_020205615.1. Classification (NCBI taxonomy): domain Eukaryota; kingdom Viridiplantae; phylum Streptophyta; class Magnoliopsida; order Apiales; family Araliaceae; genus Panax; species Panax quinquefolius. The sequence continues at coordinate 67,807,050 of CM035162.1, forward strand.
ATGCCAAAACCATTGCTATCAGAGAGTCAAAGAATCTCCATGAGATGACTGTGCAATAGCTATATGGCAACCTTCTAACATACGAATTGGAGCTAACTCAACGAGCAGAAACACTATCAGAAAGAAGAAAGAAGGATAAGAGTGTTGCTCTCAAAGCAACTGAAAGTACCTCAAAGGTCAACACTGAAATTGACTCTGATTTTGATGAAGATGATGATGAGGACTTTGGGGCTTTGGTACCCCCAAGGAGTCCTCATTTGAACTAACAGGATACACAGATGCTGATTTTGCAGACTGCAAAATAGATAGAAAGAGTACCGATGCACCCGATTGCTTGCTAGAAATGCAGACTTGTGTCTGGTTTAGCAAGAAGAAAACTTCGAGATCCACTTCAACCGTAGAAGTTTGGATACATTATCGCCGGTAATAGGCTATGCTCAGATCTAATGGATGAAAAATCAGCTAGCAGATTATGGGTTTGAATTCAAATCCATACCTATTCACTGTGATAACACAAGTGCAATTGCAATAACTCATAATCCTGTCTTGCATTCTAGGACTACACATATAGAAATCAGATATCACTTCATTAGGGATTAGGTGCAAAATGGAACTATATCTTTACAATATATTCCTACTGAAAACCAACTTGTTGATGTCTTTACAAAACCTCTAGATGAATCCAGGTTTAACAAGTTAATAAGTGAGCTAGGAATGCTTAATTTACAACCATGAAATATATGCTCTAGTATGTGCTAACTATACAGATACAAAGGCTATGGTTGAACTCGTAGACATGATCAAGGGAAGTCCACGATCGTAGAGTTGAAGTGACATGAAAGAAAATGATCGTAGCATAGACTCAACAATCGTAGTACAGACTCAACGATTGCAAAACCTCATCAAAAAAAAACAAAAAGGAGCATCCTGTGATGATAAGTTTCAAAACAAAGCAATCTCTCTTATAAGCGCCTCAGGAATAAACCTAACCCTTGACTCACTCCAAGAGGTTGGCCCTTCCTAAGCTACCTTAAAAGAATGCTAAATCAAAAAAACTCATCACAAGGATCCGATCAGACTCGACGATCGTAGTTCAGACACGATGACTGCTAAACAGACTCGACGATCATAGTTCAGACACGATGATTATTTGAACAGACTCGACGATCGTAGTTCAGATACGACGATTGCTGGAACAGACTTGATGATCATAGTTCAGACTCGACGAATGCAAAGCAGACTCAATGATCACAGACGCTACCTCAACAATCGTAGTCCTCCCTAAGGACACATCAGCTCTGCAGGAGCTAAGGGAAAATCAGTACAATCCTTCTCAGTCAAATTCATAGAGACAAGCAGAATTCGACACCTGTCCTACTAAGAAAAATGGAGAGAGGGAAGTTACTTGTACCATTTGAAGGTGCCTTTTTGAAATCAGAAGTTCAAAAGCCAATCTCTCTCCTTATCTCTACAAGAAGAAACCCTAAACCATCAAGAAAGCTCAAACAATCATACACTCTACAAAGAAATCAATGGTAACTTCCAACGTCATCTCTGGCTACAGACTCTATTTTGACAAGTTCAAATTAGCTGAACCCAAATTTTACAAGACTTTGTCATTATTGAAGAAAGCGGGTCTCGAAGAAGCTCTGGGTACAGACACATTGATCTACCCCAAGCTGGTGAAAGAATTCTACAGGAATGGTGTGTTTGAAAATGACGCCATCACTACAAAAGTAAGGGAAGTGGAAATCAGACTGAAGGCTGAAGACATCAACCTAGCCCTAGGTCTAAAATCTGAAGGGTATTCATTCATAGATGGCATAGACTTCCATGAGGGACTTAAAAGAATGCATCACAAGAAATTCCTCTCTGTAAAAAGGATACAAGAAGAAGGAGTTTCCTCAGAGGTATGAATTTTTAGCTGATATTGTTGGAAAATGTATATGTTGCAAGAGTTCTGGTCATGATTCTGTGAATGAAGTACAACTCAAGCTCATGATTGCCATATGTTATGGAATACAACTTAACTATGGAGCTCTATTGCTTGAATGGATTGGAAAGTGGATCACCAACTCAAGGAAGTCAAAGAGCTCTCAAAAGATGCTCTACGGGCGATTTATAAGTATCATTCTACAGTCTGCTCTAGGTGACAAAATTGGGGACGAAGAAGGAGAAGCTATAAATCCAAACAGACGAATGACCCAGCAACTATTCCTGAACTAGAAAAGGAATCTAGCAGAAAATATGCGTATGATGTCTGAATCCAGTGGTAGAACTGTTGATGCAAAGGAGTCAGGGATTCCAGGAAATATATCTGTTGTCAAGGAGACTGAAGAATAAGCAGAAGAAACAAATAAAGAAGAACCCACTGCCCTTATCAGAAAAAACACGAGCAAGAAGAAGTTAAAGGCCAGAATAGCAGAAGAACCCCAGGGATCCATAACTGATAAACCTGTAGAGTCCTCTGAAATTGAGACTCTAAGGATCCTGAGAAATAAGCAACAGTAGGCTGAGGCAGAAGAAGATAGAGCTACCATATCTCAGCTGCTGAAGAAGAATATGATCAGCCACAAATCCAAAAGGCCATCTATCTCTTCAATCATAGAGTCTCTACTGATCGTACATACCAGACCAAACACATCAAGCAAGGAAGTAGCTGCATCAAACATTTTGGCTGATCAACAAGACAAAACTAAAGTTCATGAAAGTCCTGAGGCTGTGGCTCAGCCTAGAAAACCAAGAAGAAAACTGGTCAAGAAATATATTCTTGTCAATGAAGAAGTACTAAAAAGGGAAGACAAAGAATTGGCTATTGCAAAGGAACGAGCCAAAGAAAGCCAAAGCGATAAAGCTCAAGCTGAGGGGGAGACACCTGAAGCTCTTATGATAGAGAATACACTAGCTGAGAGGGAGATGCCTGAAGCTCTCATTCTAGAAAATGCTCCAGCTAAGGGGGAGCTTTTAAACTTACAAGAAGATGATCAAGTTGAGGGGGAGGCTCATGACATCTCCATGGAAGAAGAAGTAGTTCCTGTAAAAAATAAGGGAGAACCAGATCAAGAGCCAAATGAAGCCATTGATATAATGGACTCTACGAGCGAAGACATAAAAGAGGAAGAAGATGATGAGGTCGAGATCACAGCTGTGGGCATAAATGGGTACATAAGAGCTAACTATGAGCAACTATTTTCCTATCTACCCATGATGCCTTTCCATCAAGCTCAAATTCTAAACTCCTGAAATCACAGGTTTTGGAGCTTCAAAGAATATGCAGCCATCTCTGTGCTAGCTCATGGATTCCCAGGAAGTTTCAACTTTGCCAAGAAGCTCATCACAAATAATCCCTCCTTAGGAATGGTGAATGAGGTATTAACTGTCCCAATTCTTTATAGAGTGAATCACTATCCAATGTCTTTTTCCAGCCAATTTTATGAATTTCCAAGATGGTTGGAAGTGGTTCTAAATCCACAAAGTTAACTCCCAGTTACAGAATCCCAAAATTCTGTAACTGATTAACCAAACGTGCCAAACTTCATATTGATCCCAACTCCTATCATCTTTACGATCACTGACTCTAGCAATATTATAGAGTCTCAACCTCAAATCGTATAGCCACCAAATCTAACCACCCAAACATAGTACCCTCCATCAGATATTCCTTCTTCATCCTCAAATGAATACTTCAACCTTGATCTTACCCTCTACTCACTACAAGATCAATACTAGAGACAACACCCTTCCTCACAAATTCCCCAACTGAATGAAATTCTTTCAGAGTTGTCCATAAAAGCTGACTTGTCAGAAATGTCTAAGAAAGTGATCAAGGAACTCGATGAGCGTCTTGAAGAACACAGTGACCTAATTCAGCTGAGATTAACAACAATGATCAATGCTGCCAATAATCTCCCACATTCCCTAAGCTCTACGCTCTCTAAGACACTTAAAAAGTTCGTCAAGCACATGATTCAAAGCATAAAGGACCGGAATGACATTCACTTTCTAGCAGCCAAGAAATATAGAGAAGTTGTCCTTGCCCTATAGACAACTCAAGAAAATTAGAATAAAAACATGTTGGAAAGCTTCCTCAATCTACAAACTGTCGTCAAAGAATTCCAAAAATTATACATCAGCAATGGCCAGCAAACTACAAACATTCTATCCATTCTACAATAAAGGGAAGGTCGGTCTGAAGCTCTAATCAAAGAAAATCGAGAGGACATTGCTCAGACCAAAAGTTAGCTCAACGAGCTTGTCCAAGGACTGAATCGCCTCTCAGCAGACATTCAAACCCTTGATGCTGACATAAAGGGGGAGAATAAAGGGAAAGGAGAAGGAGGCTAGGATGGAGGCAGAGGAAGTCAAGGAGGCCAGGGAGGCAGAGGAGGTCAAGGAGGCCAGGGCAGAGGCAGAGGAAGGAGTCCTCCTAGAAGGCAATTCCATCAATAGACTCCATGAGCCATCCATCAGACTCAACGACCTGATCAGCAGGAAATTTTAATGGCTCAGCCAATAAGGAGTATCGGGTCAGCTACCAGCTCACAAAATGTCACCACCACAGGCCTTAGAATGCCAACTGGAGATCTTGCATTCATGAATAGGCATGATCAAAATCCTAGGCTAAGTCTTAGTGAGCTGGAAGATCTAGCTAGGCGGGATGAAGCAAGCAGGAAAAGAAGAGTTGAGGAGTATGCCAATCCTCCTCGCAAAAGATCAAGGAAATAGAGATAAGTGAAGTTTTAATTCTTATTGATGTATAGCTAAATTGTAAAATTCTTCGAACATCAATAAATTCATGCTTATTCTCTAGAAATTTCAGCTGCTCACTGAAATACTAAGTTATGTTTACTTTCCTGCAATTGCATCTAGATATTAATAATCATGACAACAAATCTCCTTGGTTATATCAACATCAAATAGGGGGAGATTATTGGGAGAGCGCATATGTTGATTTGATGTTTAAATATAAATGCTCATGATTATTTGTAAAGTCCTTCAAGGAATATTTGTATAAGGACTTAGTAATAGGTCAAATTTGTTTGGTTTATCTAAGCTCTTAATGTATATCATTCTGTAAGTGAATGTATAGAAAAGAAGATCAAACTTGTTAGGTTGATCTTGAGATGTAATAGATAGGCTTCGAAGAGATCATAGTGTATCAAACTGATCAAGATTATAAAAGCCAATGTAGAACATAGAGCTTCAAGGATCGTAGTGTGCCTGCCTTAAGGGCCTCTTCGGAAATCATAGAGTGGCCGCAATGTTTGCCCAGCCAACTCAGAGATCGTAGTGTGCTCTCGGAAATGTAGAGCTTGCAAAGCAAGTAATTAAAGATTGTAGTGTTCAAGTCTTTAAGAGAAATCATAGTGCTCTTGTTAGATGGAATTAGACCAAGCACCAAGGTAACAAGACACCACGATCTGGATCGTAGAGTATCATCTGCCGTGTGTCAGAAGCATCGAGCCCTACCTTTTTGTTTGAAGATATATCTCCAACAAATATGGAATGGGTTTCAAACGTTGAAGTCCCCACTAGTTCCAACGGTAAAAAAGACATCCTTAGTATGCAACAAAAAAGCGTATTGAAGAAGCTAAGGAAAGTACCATTGGTAATAGAAAAACCCATTTTCAGGTGTTAGGTGAGAAAGTAGTCTGATGTGTCAGTGGGCCAGAATGCAATTCAAAAGATGTGTAGAAAAGTCTTCATCAAAGTACATAAATGTCAAACGCATTTAATGCTTCAACGAATGGATCAAATAGATAGATTTCAAGATCACATATATGCAAATGATATGCAGATGAGAGGAGTAAGCAAACATTGAACAAAAACGTACAAGAACACTCAACGCTCAACTCTACGATCTAAGAAAAAGAAAAGCTTGCTCAACTACTCAGTTCTTTCAAACAAGTGCTTAAACATCAACTGAGTAGCACCACTTAAGAACTCACCAACTACCAATCAACTGAAGTAAGAGTTCCAAGTCAGAAGGATTTAAAGAGTTCTAAGTGAACTGTGAAGAGCCAAGTCTGCTGGACTTGAAGAGTTTAAGAGTGAACTAAGAAGTTCCTAGACTGCTGGTCTAGAAGGAATCTAAGTGATTCAGAAAGTGTAAAAGACATCCTTAGTGGATTTCCTACTCGAGGAGTAGAAAAGTAGACTAGGAGCTTTAAGTGCTCTGAACCCCTTAAAACGACTGTGTCTCTCACATTCTTACTATAACTGCTATATCTGCTATAACTGCTATATCTGCCTCACTCTCATAAACTCACTATCTTAAGGGAGATTAAAACTAATATTAATTCCACTAAAGTTTTAATCATTATCTACTAACAATTACATTTTTGAAATCCTCATAGAAGGAAGAACCAGCCCAACCCTGTTCTACAAATTCAATCCATACTCCAAGGAGTAAAGGATCTCATGCTGGCCTGGGCTTCAGAAAAGAGAAGAGTAACCCATCCACTACTCACCAACCTCGAAGGATAGTAGATTCAAGTAAGACCAACTCTACGAATCAACTGGGAAGGTACAATAGAGGTAAGGTACACTCCTCATAATTCATGAAACCCAAGGACACGTGGAAGAAGGAAAATCAGTTTAACAAAAGGATAACTAAAGAACCACACAAGTTCAAATGGAGGATGAATTCTCACACACACACGGGCATGCATCATACTAGATGTTTTGTGTGCAATAAAGTTGGTCACAAGTGTGACTCCCCCAAAATTAGGTATACATAACCCATCTTGAGTCGCCAGATACATGGTACATAATTTAAATACAACTTAATAATACAACTGTCCTGTATAATATGACAAAACATAAACTATGAGTTTGAATACAAATATTGTCTACTAGAGATTATACAAACTCAAAAGGAGTCCTCATTACAATTATTATCACACTATTTCATAGAATAATGAGGACTACTAATGCACCATCTAGGACCATTACTCTGTTCCCCGACTAGTCCCAGCTACGTTCTCATTTCCCGAAGAGAATAGTGAAAGAAAGGGTGAGATCAACTAGCCCAGTAAGAAATATTATGACCAAGATAATGCAGAATAATTTATCGTTAGCCTTAAACAGTGTTAAACTGATAAAATATAATAACTATCAAGTTTAACTATAGCGGAACAAGCAATCCATTAGAAGAGTCAAGTAGGGAATAAAATCTACTATCTTCTATGATTTAAAAGGTTTTTCATCACTTTTATCGCTGAGACTCAGCTTAATAAATAATCCACATCATCGAATCACCCCTGCACTACGGCCAAGGATATTATTTAGTATCACGACAACAAATTATCCATGCACTACGGCCAAGGACATTCGTGTATTCATTAATGGTCATAATCATGTCAAAAACTGTCCATCAATGCACTACGGACCAATGAGGACTTTTATCACATCATTTTGTAACATTACGGTCATGATTACACCGAATAATCCCTGGTCGTAATCATACCAAGTCCATCTATGCACTACAGGCCACATATGACTTTCAACAAAATATAAACATGAGGATGATGACAATGATATAAGAATTCAATAAAACAAGTTCAAGAATTAATTAATCTAGGAACTGATAACGTCCAAATTGTCAATATGATACTGCTTTGTAGAGTAAAATTCAAGAATACTCAGAAGAATATTTCCATGAAATGATACTGGATGAAGCGCAAATACCAAAGATATTCCACTAATTTCATGGGTATAGAAGTCAAAGTTTTAACCAACTGAGTATAATAAAGAATGGAATATCAAAAGAAATCACCATGCATGCGATAGACCGCACGCATGTGTTATTCCAATGAATAATAAAGGATGGAACCAGTCCCATGCCAGAAACGCACGCATGTGATATATTCAAATAATAATAAATAATGGAACAAGGTCCCACGTAACGCACGCATGTGATATTCTCGGCGAATAATAAATAATGGAACCGGGCGGTCGTAAGAACGCACAAAATGGATATTCTAACGTAATAATAAATAATGGAACCAGTCCTGCGAGACGAGATATTTTGACGTAATAATAAATAATGGAACCAGTCCAAATAGAACGCGACGATGTGATATTCCGAGAATAATAAAGAACGGAATATTAGAAGAATGTCACCATATATAGGGTAGCCACAGTATCTGAGTTATTCCAATGAATAATAAATAATGGAATAACAGAAGTTCTCTTCATGAGTACAACAAATAACATCCCTTACGAGTACAACAAATAATATCCCTTACCGTAAAAGAAACTGAATATAAGAGTAGGGAAGTAGCAGAATACTTTTCTATAGGTTCTCTTGTAATTCTCTCTCTAGAGTTTCAGTGAATTCGTAAGAAATAATGAAGGAATGAGCTTCTACTTATAGAAGAATGGACTGCATAGTAACTAACTTATGAACGGTCCAGATTGATTTACGTTAAACGGACGATCCATATTGGTGTACTATTAAAACTTAAAACAACGATCCATACTGATTTACTATTAAAACTTTAAACCAGCGATCGATATTGATTTACTATTATAACTTCCACCAGCGGTTCATATTGATTTATTATTATATCTTCAACCAACAGTCTGAAAAATTAGCACATCTCTTCATGGAATAATATTGTACCCAAAAATGATTTGGACCAAAAATAAATATATCTTACTGGTGAATAGTACCCCATGAATAGTAACTCATGAATAGCAACTCATGAATAGTAACTCGTGAATAGTAACTCGTGAATAGTAACTCATGAATAGTAACTCGTGAATAGTACACCGACACGAAAAGTGTCCCGAATACCAAATTGAACAATATATCCTCCAGACATCAATTATACTAACACAAATAAGTCCAACACAATGGAACTATAAAATTCATCTTTAATCAACACGAACTTATTCATCATTATTATTATAATTCACAATATTTAACAACTAGGTTGTTCCCAGGAAAGAGGGGGCTTTCCGATAAGGATTTCTCCTTATTGGCGTGCAATTAGGTGACCAAACCTCTCCTTGACAGAACTTCTAGACATTGTCAAAAATTGCAAATAATAATATGAATAACTTTGCCGTCTCAATTATTGATTTAATAATATATCATATAATGCAGATGATACTGTAACAATAATTGAATCAATAATATGTGAAATATGATGTAACAATTAGTGTAGCAATAATTGAGTATAACTGAGTGACTTCTCACGTAAGCATCAATAATCAATACCGTGTGCTACTGTGCAACTACGTGTATTACTGTACTTTTACTACTGGGTATGTGAGACCCCAGATTTTATGAAAAAAATATTTAATTTTCTCAAAATAATTTTTTGAATATTATGGTGTGGATATGATATAATGTTATAGTTGTGGGTAGTATTTATAAATCTTGCAAAGTATGCAAGTTGTCATATTATATTCGATTGGTCGGGGAATATTTGTTTTATCAGGGAATATTCGTGCAACGGTACAATCATTGGTGGACCCCACAACGGAATTATTGTCGGAATGAGAAAACGACAAAAATATCTTATTAAAAATAACGACAAAAGTTTTTCCGTTAATAATGTTGAACTACTCGGTAGTAAAAGTACAGTAATACGTGTGGTTGCATAGTAGCACACGGTATTGATTATTGATGCTTATGTGATAAGTCATTCAGTTTTGTTTTATTGGTATTATTAATGTAATAAAACAGAATACATTTATAAAGTTATTCTATAAATAGAATATATTATATTCTATTATGCATAGTATTTTGCATAGTAAAATCTTCAGGTGTTAGGTGAGAAAGCAGTCTGATGTGTCAGTGGGCCAGAATGCAATTCAAAAGATGTGCAGAAAAGTCTCCATCAAAGTACATAAATGTCAAACGCATTTAATGCTTCAACGAATGGATCAAATAGATAGATTTCAAGATCACATATATGCAAATGATATGCAGATGAGAGGAGTAAGAAAGCATTGAACAAAAACGTACAAGAACACTCAACGCTCAACTCTACGATCTAAGAAAAAGAAAAGCTTGCTCAACTACTCAGTTCTTTCAAACAAGTGCTTAAACATCAACTGAGTAGCACCACTCAAGAACTCAACAACTACCAATCAACTGAAGTAAGAGTTCCAAGTCAGAAGGATTTAAAGAGTTCTAAGTGAACTGTGAAAAGCCAAGTCTGCTGGACTTGAAGAGTTTAAGAGTGAACTAAGAAGTTCCTAGACTGCTGGTCTAGAAGGAAGCTAAGTGATTCAGAAAGTGTAAAAGACATCCTTAGTGGATTTCCTACTCGAGGAGTAGAAAAGTAGACTAGGAGCTTTAAGTGCTCTGAACCCCTTAAAACGACTGTGTCTCTCACATTCTTACTATAACTGCTATATCTGCCTCACTCTCATAAACTCACTATCTTAAGGGAGATTAAAACTAATATTAATTCCACTAAAGTTTTAATCATTATCTACTAACAATTACATTTTTGAAATCCTCATAGAAGGAAGAACCAGCCCAACCCTATTCTACAAATTCAATCCATACTCCAAGGAGTAAAGGATCTCATGCTGGCCTGGGCTTCAGAAAAGAGAAGAGTAACCCATCCACTACTCACCAACCTCGAAGGATAGTAGAGTCAAGTAAGACCAACTCTACGAATCAACTGGGAAGGTACAATAGAGGTAAGGTACACTCCTCATAATTCATGAAACCCAAGGACACGTGGAAGAAGGAAAATCAGTTTAACAGAAGGATGACTAAAGAACCACACAAGTGCAAATGGAGGATGAATTCTCACACACACACGGGCATGCATCATACAAGATGTTTTGTGTGCAATAAAGTTGGTCACAAGTGTGACTCCCCCAAAATTAGGTATACATCACCCATCTTGAGTTGCCAGATACATGGTACATAATTTAAATACAACTTAATAATACAACTGTCGTGTATAATACGACAAAACATAAACTATGAGTTTGAATACAAATATTGTCTACTAGAGATTATAAAAACTCAAAAGGAGTCCTCATTACAATTATTATCACACTATTTCATAGAATAGTGAGGACTACTAATGCACCATCTAGGACCATTACTCTGTTCCTCGACTAGTCCCAGCTACGTTCTCATTTCCTGAATAGAACAGTGAAAGAAAGGGTGAGCTCAACTAGCCCAGTAAGAAATATTATGACCAAGATAATGCAGAATAATTTATCGTTAGCCTTCAACAGTGTTTAACTGATAAAATATAATAACTATCAAGTTTAACTGCAGCGGAACAAGCAATCCATTAGAAGAGTCAAGTAGGGAATAAAATCTACTATCTTCTATGATTTAAAAGGTTTTTCATCACTTTTATCGCTGAGACTCAGGTTAATAAATAATCCACATCATCGAATCACCCCTGCACTACGGCCAAGGATATTCTTTAGTATCACGACCACAAATAATCCATGCACTACGGCCAAGGACATTCGTGTATTCATTAATGGTCATGATCATGTCAACAACTGTCCATCAATGCACTACGGGCCAATGAGGACTTTTATCACATCATTTTGTAACATTACGGTCATGATTACACCGAATAATCCCTAATCGTAATCATACCAAGTCCATCTATGCACTACAGGCCACAGATGACTTTCAACAAAATATAAACATGAGGATGATGACAATGATATAAGAATTCAATAAAACAAGTTCAAGAATTAATTTATCTAGGAACTGATAACGTCCAAATTGTCAACATGATACTGCTTTGTAGAGTAAAATTCAAGAATGCTCAGAAGTATATTTCCATGAAAAGATACTGGATGAAGCGCAAATATCAAAGATATTCCACTAATTTCATGGGTATAGAAATCAAAGTTTTAATCAACTGAGTATAATAAAGAATGGAATAACAAAAAAAATCACCATGCATGCGATAGACCGCACAGGCAGGTTATTCTAATAGAATAATAAAGGATGGAACCAGTCCCGTAAGTGTAAGCGCACGAGCGTGATATTACGACATAATAATAAATAATGGAACCCAGTGCAGCGTAAACGCACGAGACGTGATATTTCGACAGAATAATAAATAATGGAACCAAGTTCGGCGTAAATGCACAGACATGATATTTTGACAGAATAATAAATAATGGAACCAGGTCCGGCGTAAACGCACAGACAGGATATTCTGACAAAATAATAAATAATGGAACTAGGTCCCACAGAACGCATAGATGTGGATATTCAAACGTAATAATAAAGAATCGAAATATTAGAAGAATGTCACCATGTATAGGGTAGCCCGCGTATACAGGTTATTCCAACAGAATAATAATTAATGGAATAACAAAAGTTCTCTTCATGAGTACAACAAATAACATCCCTTACGAGTACAACAAATAATATCCCTTACCGTAAAAGAAACTGAATATAAGAGTAGGGAAGTAGCAGAATACTTTTCTATAGGTTCTCTTATAATTCTCTCTCTAGAGTTTCAGTGAATTCGTTAGAAATAATGAAGGAATGAGCTTCTATTTATAGAAGAATGGACTGCATAGTAACTAACTTATGAACGGTCCAGATTGATTTACGTTAAACCGACGATCCATATTGGTTTACTATTAAAACTTAAAACAACGACCCATACTGATTTACTATTAAAACATTAAACCAGTAATCCATATTGATTTACTATTATAACTTCCACCAGCAGTCCATATTGATTTATTATTATATCTTCAACCAACGGTCTGAAAAATTAGCACATCTCCTCATGGAATAATATTGTACCCAAAAATGATTTGGACCAAAAATAAATAAATCTTACGGGTGAATAGTACCCCGTGAATAGTAACTCGTGAATAGCAACTGATGAATAATAACTCGTGAATAGTAACTCGTTAATAGTAACTCATGAATAGTAACTTGTGAATAGTACTCCTACACGAAAAGTGTCCCGAATACCAAATTGAACAATATATCCTCCAGACATCAATTATACTAACACAAATATGTCCAACACAATGGAACTATAAAATTCATCTTTAATCAACACGAACTTATTCATCATTAATATTATAATTCATAATATTTAACAACTAGGTCGTTCCCAAGAAAGAGGGGGCTTTCTAATAAGGATTTCTCCTTATTGGTGCGCAATTAGGCGACCAAACCTCTCCTTGACAGAACTTCTTGACATTGTCAATATTGCAAATAATAATATGAATAACTTTGCCGTCTCAATTATTGATTTAATAATATATCATATAATGCAGATGATACTATAACAATAATTGAATCAATAATATGAGAAATATGATGCAACAATTACTGTAGCAATAATTGAGTATAGCTGAGTGACTTCTGATGTAAGCATCAATAATCAATACCGTGTAACTCTTTAAGCGACTACGCCAGACATCTTTGTACTTACTACCGGGTATGTGAGACCCCAGATTTTATGAATAAATATTTAATTTTCTCAAAATAATTTTTTGAATATAATGGTGTGGATATGATATAATGTTATAGTTGTGGGTAGTATTTATAAATTTTGCAAAGTATGCAAGTTGTCATATTATATTCGATTGGTCAGGGAATATTTGTTTTATCAGGGAATATTCGTGCAACGGCACAATCATTGGTGGACCCGCAATGAAATTATTGTCGGAATGAGAAAACGAAAAAAATATTTTATTAAAAATAACGGCGAAAGTTTTACCGTTAATAATGTTGAACTACTCGGTAGTAAAAGTACAGTAATACGTGTGGTTGCATAGTAGCACACGGTATTGATTATTGATGCTTATGTGATAAGTCATTCAGTTTTGTTTTATTGGTATTATTAATGTAATAAAACAGAATACTTTTATAAAGTTATTCTATAAATAGAATATATTATATTCTATTATGCATAGTATTTTGCATAGTAAAATCTTTTTATATAAAATAGAATACTTTTATAAAGTTATTCTATAAATAGAATATATTATATTTTATTATGCATAGTGTTGCATAGTGTCCACGTAGTGTTTTGCATAAGTAAAATCTTTTTATATAAAATGCAGAAATCTTTTATAAAGTTATTCGTTTTATTAGATTATAAATAGAATATATTATATTTTATTTAAAAGATTTTGCTTTAAATATGGACCGTCAGATTAAAGTAAATCAATCTGGACCGTTCATGAGTTAGTTACTATATGGAGATCCATTTTTCTATAAATGAAGCTCATTCCTTCATTATTTTCTTACAATTCACTTTGAAACTCTAGAGAGATAAACTATAGAGAGAAAGAAGAAAGTATTCTGCTACTTCACTACTTATATATCCAGTACTCATCTTCTTAAGGTAGGGAATATTATTTGTTGTACTCGTAAGGGGTATTCTTTCTTTCTTATTCATGAAGAGAACTTCTGTTATTCCATTCTTTTATTATTCTGTTGGAATAACCTGTATACGCAGGATACTCTATACTTTGTGAAATTCTTCTGTTATTCCATTCTTTATTATTATGTTGGAATAACCTGTCTATGCAAAGTACTGCATACATGGTGAAATTCTTCTAATATTTCATTCTTTATTATTACATTAGAATATCCTCATGCATGCGTTTCTGTGGGACACAGTTCTCATTATTTATTATTACATTGGAATATCCTCATGCATACATGCTTTTACGTCGGACCTGGTTCCGTTATTATTATTATGTTGGAATAACCTGTCTATGCGAAGTACCGCATGCATGGTGATTTCTTTTGTTATTCCATTCTTTATTATACCAGTTGGTTAAAACTTTAACTTCAATACTCCATGAAATTAGTGGAATATCCTTGATATTTGCGCTTCATCTAGTATCTTTTCATGGAAATATTCTTCTGAGCATTCTTGAATTTTACTCTACAAAGCAGTATCATGTTGATAATTTGGACGTTATTAGTTCTTGGATAAATTAATTCTTCAACTTGTTTTATTGAATTCTTATTTCATTGTCATCATCCTCATGCTTATATTTTGTTGAAAGTCATCTGTGGCCTGTAGTGCATAGATAGACTTGGTATGATTATGACCAGGGATTATTCGGTGTAATCATGACCGTAATGTTACAAATGATGTGGAAAAAGTCCTCATTGGCCCGTAGTGCATTGATGGACAATTTTTGGTATGATTATGGCTATGGATTTTCTTTGGCCATAGTGCAAAGATGATGTTTTATGGCATGATTAGGACCGTTGATGAAAACAAGATTATTCTTGGCCCGTAGTGCATGGATAATTGTGGTCGTGATACTAAAGAATATCCTTGGCCATAGTGCATGGGTGATTCGATGATGTGGATTATTTATTAAGCTGAGTCTCAGCGATAAAAGTGATGAAAACCTTTTAAATCATAAAAGATAGTAGATTTTATTCTGTACTTGACTCTTTTAATGGATTGCTTGTTCACTGCAGCTTAAACTTGATGTTTGTTATATTGTATCAGTTTAACACTGTTTAAGGCTAACGATAATTTATTCTGCATTATCTTAGTCATAATATTTCTTACTGGGCTAGTTCAGCTCACCCTTTCTTTCACTGTTCCCTTCAGGAAATGAGAAATTAGCGAGGACTAGTCGGGGAACAGAGTGATGGTCCTAGATGGTGCATTAGTAGTCCTCACTATTCTGTGAAATGGTGTGATAATAAATGTAATGAGGACTCCATTAAGTTTGTATACTCTCTAGAGGACAGTATTTGTATTCAAACTCACAGTTTATGTTTTGTCGTATTGTACATTACAGTTGTGTTATTAAGTTGTATTTTAATTCTGTACCATGTATCTGGCGACTCAAGATGGGTGATGTATACCAAATTTTGGGGGCGTCACAGTTGGTATCAAAGCTTAGGGATATGATCCCTGGCTGAGATGTGAGACAAAAACTAGGAGGGGAGAGACGGAGAATTCCTTCGCTAGTATGACCTACCTAAGTTTATTTGGTATTTAATTGGTCGGTCATAGTATAGGGATAATATGTGATATGTTAATTAACCCTTGTTTTGTGACAGTGTTTGAAAATGGCATATGAAAATGCTGAGATAAGCAAGGAAGTACATGAGACCGTTGAGTCAACTCAACTAAAAGGTAACGACCAACAACACGATAATAATCATACCGGTGGTAACGGCCATCAGAACAATGATAACCATCGTGGGAAAAATTAGCATGCCAAGAATGGTAACCACTTCGGTGGTAATCATGGCCAAGATAATAGAAGAGGAAATTTAAAGAAGAGAAGGTTATTTAGATCGATTTTGTCGTATAGTGAAGTCAAGTCCAACTGGAACGGTGGCACCAAAGGCGGATACGGACAAAACAAAGTCGGTGGTTTCAGGACGAGCGTTTTTCGTGACTTCTCAAAAAGCGAGTGACTCGAACGAAGTTAGCACAGATTAGTTAATTATAAATTCTTGCGAAGTCTATACCTTATTCGATACCGGTTCTACCTACTCTTTTATTTCTCCTACTTGCGCTCAATGTTTAAATTTGACTCTGGAGAAATTAGACTTTGATTTATCTGTTGAAACTCCGTTATGAGAAACCTTCGTTACCTCCACTGTTTATAAATCTGGTTGATTCCAATCGACACTTTCACGTTACCTGTCGATCTTATCTCTTTGAAAATACTTGCCTTTGATGCGATTTTAGGAATTGATTGGTTAACTACTCATCATGTTTTTCGTAAGGTTGTTAGCTTTCATATTCCTAACAAACCTGTTATGCAAATTCAAGTAACCAAACCACTAAAGTCAATCAATGTCATATCAAGCCATAAATAAAGAGCCCCGATCCTTTCGTTGTTGACTTTCTTGTGTGGAATGCACCGAAGCTAGACTTTCTGTAGGCGACGTCGTGAATGATGATGGCAAGTTGATAGGTATCAATGTGACGTACTATCCAAGTCTTGGATGAGGGTCACAGTTTTGAATGATATTTCTATTGTTAATAAATTTCCTTCTTGAAGACTTCTTAGCCTACCCCTAGAGCGTGAAATCGAATTTTGTATTGACCCCAGTACAAAACCCATTTCTAAAACCCTAAAATATTTCTTCAACTAAAGCGAACGTAACATGCGCTAAAGACGTTGGCTCGAGCTGTTGAAGATTACGATTATACCATTCAATACCATCGTGGGAAAACGAACGTGGTAGCTGACGCGTTGAGTAGAAGATCGTATGCATTTATGAGTGCGATGTTGTTAACACAAAGACCCATTTCATACGACTTACAAATGATGAAGATAGAGTTAAAGACTCTAGGAACCCACGTGAAGATAACGAATATACAAGTAGAATCGACTTTAATCGATAACGTTAAAGCCGTTCAAGCTACACACCCGGAGCTGATGAATGTGAAGAAAAAGGTTCAAGAGGGCGTTATTCTAGAAGCAAGAATCGATGAAGAGAGAAAATCTCAACCCTCGATTTAATTGAGCCATTAGAAATCCTCGATGAAGTAGGAACTGTGGCCTATAGACTCGTTTTACCATCAAGTATGTCGCGTGCCCATAACGTTTTAAACGTATCGATGTTACGTAAATATGTGGACGACCCGAACCATATTATTAATTTAGAACCGAACGAGATAGCAGAAGATTTAACGTATGAGGAGATACGTGTTAACATCTTGGATAAGAATGATCATATTCGACGCTCAAAGGTTATACCTCAAGAATTAGAATCTGAAATGAAGTCAAGGTATCCTCACCTCTTCGGCATATCAGGTACGTACGTAAATTTCAAGGGCGAAATTCCATAAGGATGGGAGATTGTGAGACCCCAGATTTTATGAATAAATATTTTATTTTCTCGAAATAATTTTTTGAATATTATGGTGTGGATATGATATAATGTTATAGTTGTAGGTAGTATTTATAAATTTTGAAAAGTATGCAAGTTGTCATATTATATTCGATTGGTCGGGGAATATTTGTTTTATTAGGGAATATTCGTGCAACGACACAATCATTGGTGGACCCCGCAACGAAATTATTGTCGGAATGAGAAAATGACAAAAATATTTTATTAAAAATAACGGCGAAAGTTTTATCGTTAATAATGTTGAACTACTCGGTAGTAAAAAGTATAGTAATACGTGTGATTGCATAGTAGCACACGGTATAGATTATTGATGCTTATGTGATAAGTCATTCAGTTTTGTTTTATTGGTATTATTAATGTAATAAAACAGAATACTTTTATAAAGTTATTCTATAAATAGAATATATTATATTCTATTATGCATAGTATTTTGCATAGAAAAATCTTTTTATATAAAACAGAATACTTTTATAAAGTTATTCTATAAATAAAATATATTATATTTTATTATGCAGAGTGTTGCATAGTGTCTGCATAGTGTTTTGCATAGTAAAATCTTTTTATATAAAACAGAAATCTTTTATAAAGTTATTCGTTTTATTAGATTATAAATAGAATATATTATATTTTATTTAAAAGATTTTGCTTTAAATATGGACCGTCAGATTAAAGTAAATCAATCTGGACCGTTCATGAGTTAGTTACTATGCAGTCCATCTTTCTATAAATAGAAGCTCATTCCTTCATTATTTTCTTACAAATTCACTGAAACTCTAGAGAGATAAACTATAGAGAGAAAGAAGAAAGTATTCTGCTACTTCACTACTTATATATCCAATACTCATCTTCTTAAGGTAGGGAATATTATTTGTTGTACTCGTAAGGGGTATTCTTTCTTTCTTATTCATGAAGAGAACTTCTATTATTCCATTCTTTTATTATTCTGTTGGAATAACCTGTATACGCGGGATACCCTATACTTGGTGAAATTCTTACATTATTCCATTCTTTATTATTATGTTGGAATAACTTTCTATACATGCAATGTCTTTATACATGGTGAAATTCTTCTAATATTTCATTCTTTATTATTCATTAGAATATCCTGCATCGTGCGTTTTTACGCTTGACACAGTTCCATTACTATTATTCATTGGAATAACTTTTGTCTATGCGGCAATCGCATGCATGGTGATTTCTTTTGTTATTCCATTCTTTATTTTACTCAACAAGTTAAAACTTTGACTTCAATACTCCATGAAATTAGTGGAATATCCTTGATATTTGCGCTTCATCTAAATATCTTTTCATGAAAATATTCTTCTGAGCATTCTTGAATTTTACTCTACAAAGCAGTATCATGTTGACAATTTGAACGTTATTAGTTTCTGGATAAATTAATTCTTGAACTTGTTTTATTGAATTCTTATATCATTGTCATCATCCTCATGCTTATATTTTGTTGAAAGTCATCTGTGGCCTGTAGTGCATAGATGGACTTGGTATGATTATGACCAGGGATTATTCGGTGTAATCATGACCGTAATGTTACAAATGATGTGGGAAAAGTCCTCATTGGCCCGTAGTGCATTGATGGACAGTTTTTGGTATGATTATGGCTATGGATTCTCTTTGGCCGTAGTGCAAAGATGAATTATTTTATGGCATGATCAGGACAGTTGATGAAAACATGATTATTCTTGGCCCGTAGTGCATGGATAATTGTGGTCATGATACAAAAGAATATCCTTGGCCATAGTGCATAGGTGATTCGATGATGTGGATTATTTATTAAGCTGAGTCTCAGCGATAAAAGTGATGAAAAACCTTTTAAATCATAAAAGATAGTAGATTTTATTCTCTACTTGACTCTTTTAATGGATTGCTTGTTCATACCGCAGTTAAACTTGATGTTTGTTATATTGTATCGGTTTAACACTGTTTAAGGCTAATGATAATTTATTCTGCATTATCTTAGTCATAATATTTCTTACTGGGCTAGTTGAGCTCACCCTTTCTTTCACTGTTATATTCAGGAAATGAGAACGTAGCGGGGACTAGTCAGGGAACAGAGTGATGGTCCTAGATGGTGCATTAGTAGTCCTCACTATTCTGTGAAATGGTGTGATAATAAATGTAATGAGGACTCCATTGAGTTTGTATACTCTTTAGAGGACAGTATTTGTATTCAAACTCACAGTTTATGTTTTGTCGTATTGTACACGACAGTTGTATTATTAAGTTGTTTTTGAATTTTGTACCATGTATCTGGCGACTCAAGATGGGTGAGGTATACCTAATTTTGGGGGCGTCACAGAGTAGTTCAATAGTTTTAACGATAACACCTCCGCCGTTATTTTCATAAAGTATTTTTGTCGTTTTCTCAATCCGACAATAATTCCGTTGTGGGGTCCGCCAATGATTGTGCCGTTGTACGAATATTCCCTGTTAAAACGAATATTCCCCGACCAATCGAATATTATATAACAACTTGCGTACTTTGCAAAATTTATAAATATTACCCACAACTATAACATTATATCAAATCAATACCATAATATTCAAAAATATAATTCGAAAAAAATTATTCTTTATTCATAAAAGTTGGGGTCTTACAACCTCCCTTTCTTATGAAATTTTGTCCTCGAAATTAGGGTACATACCTGGTATGTCGAAGAGATGAGGATACCTTGACTTCATCTCAGATTCTAACTCCCAAGTCATTTCCTCCATATCGTGGTTTCTCCACAAAACTTTGACTTGAGGTATAACCTTGAAGCGTAGAACATGATCCTTCTTATCCAAGATTTTAACAGGTAACTCTTCTTACGTTAAATCTTCCTCTATCTTGTCTGGTTCTAACTCAATACTGTGGTTTGGGTCTTTCACATATTTACGTAACATAGATATGTGAAAAACATTATGAACACGAGACATACTTGGCAGTAAGGTGAGTATATAGGCCACAGTTCCCACTCGCTCAAGAATTAAAATGGGCCAACGAATCGAGGATTGAGCTTTCCTCTCTTTCCAAATCTCGTAACTCCTTTTCATGGAGCAACACGTAACAACACATGATCTCCAATATCGAATTCTACGTCCTTTCGATGAAGATCAGCATAACTCTTTTGTCGATTTTGTGAAGTTTTTATACATTGTCAGATCATTTGAATCTTTTCTGTAGTCATACATACCAACTCCAGTCCCAACAACGTTGCTTCACCCACCTCATCCTAGCATACTAGAGAACAACACTTTCTTCCATACAACGCCTCAAATGGAGCCATGCCAATACTTGTTTGATAACTGTTGTTGTAGGAAAACTCCACCAATGGTAAGAACTTGTCCCAACTTCCCTTGAAGTCAAGGACACGAGTCTTAATAGATCTTCAAGAGTTTGAATAGTCCTTTCCATTGTCTCATCTCCGTCTGCGAGGATGATATGCCGAAGCTAAATTGTAAGTCTGTGCCCATAGCTTTTTGCAAACTAACCAAAATCGTGAAGTGAATCTTGGGTCTCGATCAAAACTATGGATACCGCATACCATGCGATCTTACAATCTCGTTTATATACATACGACCAAGACGTTCAAGTGTATAAGTTTCTCAGTCGGTAAGAAATGAGTAGACTTGGTCAATCTATCAACAATGACACAAATCGCATCTATGCCTTGAGAAACCTTAGGAAGACCGTAGAACGTAATCCATGGTAATGTGCTCCCACTTCCATTACGGAATTTCAAGTGGTTGCAATGGACCTTTCGGTACTTGATGCTCCGCCTTGACTCGTTGACAAGTTAAACACCTTGAGATAAACTCCGCTATCTCTCTCTTCATATTGCTCCACCAAAATGTATGTCGAAGATCATAATACATTTTGGTACTCCCAGGATGGATTGCAAATGGTGTGTTGTGTGTCTCCATCATGATTTTATACTTTAAATCAGGGTTGATAGGAACACAAAGTCTGGAGTTGACTCAAAGTATTCCTTCTTCATCAATTCTTGCTTCCGGCATAGCACCTTCTTGCACTTTCTTCCTCATACGCATCGAACACGTCGTAGCTTGAGCGACTTTAACTTCATCAATTAAAGTCGGTTCCACTCGTATATTCGCCATCATCACATGGGTCCCTGGAGTTTTTAACTCTATCTCCATCCTTTGCAAGTTACACAAAATGGGCCTTTACGTTGACAATATCGCACTCGTACTTGCATATGATCTTACTTTAATCGTCGGCTACCACGTTCGCTTTTCGAGGATGGTATTGGATGGTATGATCATAATCTTTCAATGATTCAAGCCAACGTCGTTGTCGCGTGTTGAGTTCCTTTTGAGTGAAGAAATATTTGAGGCTTTTATGATCCGTAAAGATCTCCACTTTCTCCCCATACAAGTAATGCCTCCAAATTTTAAGTGCAAAGACAACAACTGCTAACTCTAGATCATGAGTATGATAATTCCTTTCATATTCTTTGAGTTGTCTTGAGGCATAGGCTATGACTTTCCCATGTTGCATGAGAACACATCCCAACCCTTTGCCCGAAGCATCACTGTAGATGACAAATCCCTCCGAGCCAGATGGTATTTATCAGAACAGGTGCTGAAATGAGTCTCCTTTTGAGTTCTTGAAAACTCTTCTCACATTCTTCGCTCCAACCGAACTTTGTATCTTTTTGAGTCAGTTGAGTTAATGGAGTAGCAATTCGAGAAAATCCTTCCACGAATCTCCGATAATAACCAGCTAAACCGAGAAAGCTACGTACTTTGGTCACTGATTTAGGTTGCTCCCAGCTTTGAATAGCTTCAATCTTTGTCGGGTCAACAGATATTCCACTACTTGATACTACGTGCCCAAGGAATGCTACTTCCTTAGGCCAGAACTCGTATTTCTTCAACTTAGCATAAAGCTTGTATTCACGAAGCTTTTGGAGTGTCATCCTCAAGTGTTGCTCATGATCTTCACGGCTTTTGGAATAAATAAGGATGTCATCAATAAAGACAACCACAAAGTGATCCAAATATTCCTTGAATACTCGGTTCTTCATATCCATGAAGGCAGTAGGAGCATTAGTCAATCCGAAGGACATGACTAGAAATTCATAATGCCCGTACCGAGTTCTGAAAGCCGTCTTTGGAATGTCATCGGTTCTAATATTTAATTGGTGATATCCGGAACGAAGATCAATCTTTGAAAAGAATTTAGCTCCTTGCAACTGGTCAAACAAGTCATCAATACGTGGCAATGGGTACCTATTTTTGAAGGTGACATGATTCAACTCCCGATAATCAATACAAAGTCGCATACTCCCATCTTTCTTCTTCACGAATAGAACAGGAGCACCCCAAGGAGACGTACTAGGAAGAATGAAACCAATGTCTAACAATTCCTACAATTGGGTCTTTAACTCCTGAAGTTCAATATGAGCCATTCGATATGGGGCTTTGGAAATGGGTTTTGTACCAGGTTCAAGGTCGATACAAAATTCATTTCACGCTCTGAGGGTAGGCCAGGAAGTTCTTCAAGGAATACGTCAGTAAATTTATTAACAATAGAAATATCGTTCAAAACTGACATATTTTTGTTTAAATCTGTGACATGAGCTAAGAAAGCTTGACACCCGTTTTTCAATAAACGAATAGCTTTATGGCTTGAAATGACCGTGATTGATTTTAATGGTTTGGTTGCTTGAATTCGCATAATAGGTTGATTAGGAATATGAAAACTAACAACCTTATGAAAACAATCAATTTTTGCATGATGAGTAGTTAACCAATCAATCCCTAGAATTACATCAAACGAAAGTAGTTTAAAAGAATTAAGATTGACAGGTAATGTGCGGTTACCGATTTGAATCAAACAAGACTTATAACCAGTGGATGTAATGAAGGTTTCTCCCAACGAAGTTTCCACAGATAAGTCAAAGTCTAATTTCTCCAGAGTCAAATTTAATCATTGAGTGCAAGTAGGAGAAATAAAAGAATGGGTAGAACCGGTATCAAATAAAGTATAGACTTCGCTAGAGTTTATGATAAGCTTACCCGTGATGACCTCATTCGGGTTCCTTGCTTTCTGGGAGGTCACAACAAACGCTCTCCCTTGCACTACTGGCTTTGACTTTTCTGGGACGGCCTTTGGTGCCTCCATCCTAGCTGAACTTGTCTTCGGTGAATGGCAAAATCGGGCTAAGTGACCTTCTCTTCCACAATTATAACATGCTTTGGACGGCATCACGCAGTTTGGACTGATGTGCCCCTCCCCTCCGCATTTGAAGCATATGATAGGTGGTCGTTCTCCTTCCTTAACAACGGGTGCTGGTGCTGACGTCCTTCCATCATTGTTGAATCTCCTCTTCTTGAAATGTCCATTCTTATAGTTTTGGCCCTGATTACCACCGAAGTGGTTACCATTTCTGGCCTGTTGATTCCCTCCATGCTTGTTGTCACCACTTCGATGACTGCTCTCCTTTTGTTGCGTTGACTCGTTATCGCGCTCCACTAATTGAGCCCTATTTACAACATTTGAATACAAAAACAGTTTATGAGAAATAAGATGTTGACGTATCTCCGGCTTCAAACCTCTTAAAAACATTCGTGTCATTCTCTCTTCATTATCCACCAAGTGGGACGCAAACTGGGACAACTCGGAAAACTTGGCTTCATACTGCGACACGGTCATATTATTTTTCTCCAACTTGATGAATTCTACATCTTTTATATGATGAATACTTTCGGGAAAGTACTTGTTGTTGAATAGTTCTTGGAACTTTTCCCAAGACATTTTCAGTGCGGCAGGTTGAGTACGCTTCCGATTCCCACCAAGTCTCGCTCTCCTCAACATAAAGGCGTGAAGGAAACCTTTTGCTCCTCGGAGCATCCCAAGACATCAAATATCTTGGTGATCTTCTTTATCCATGCTTCCGCCTTAAGTGGTTTTGGCTCTCCAATAAACTCCTTAGTCCGGCTCCTTGAATCGCTTAGCGGTGACCGTCTGAGAGTTTCTGTGTTTCCACCTACATTTTATCGTGAGCCACTCTACTTTCATTGCTGCATGAATTGCATAAAGCCTCTGAACATTCCATCATTCATCATTTGGTCAGTGTTGTTGTTTACATGAGGATTGTCGCCTTCCTGATGCACATTATCCTGATTATTGATATGTGGTGAATCAACGGTCGCCTGTGCTCCATTGTTATTCTCAACATTCTCAGATGTCATTTTTAGACACTGCCACAAAAAAAAAAGTTAATTGACATGTAACATATTATCCCTATATTCTGACCGACCAATTAAATACCAAAAAAAACTTAGGTAGGTTATACTAGCAAAGGAATTCCCCGTCTCTCCCCTCCTTGTTCTATTCTCACATCTTAGCCAGGGATCATATCCCTAAGCTTTGATACCAACTGTGACGCCCCCAAAATTAGGTATACATCACCCATCTTGAGTCGCCAGATACATGGTACATAATTTAAATACAACTTAATAATACAACTGTCGTGTATAATACGACAAAACATAAACTGTGAGTTTGAATACAAATATTGTCTACTATAGATTATACAAACTCAAAAGGAGTCCTCATTACAATTATTATCACACTATTTCACAGAATAGTGAGGACTACTAATGCACAATCTAGGACGATCACTCTGTTTCCCGACTAGTCCCAGTTACGTTCTCATTTCCTGAAGAGAACAGTGAAAGAAAGGGTGAGGACAACTAGCCCAGTAAGAAATATTATGACCAAGATAATGCAAAATAATTTATCATTAGCCTTCAACAGTGTTAAACTGATAAAATATAATAACTATCAAGTTTAACTGTAGCGGAACAAGCAATCCATTAGAAGAGTCAAGTAGGGAATAAAATCTACTATCATCTATGATTTAAAAGGTTTTTCATCACTTTTATCGCTGGGACTCAGCTTAATAAATAATCCACATCATCGAATCACCCTTGCACTACGGCCAAGGATATTCTTTAGTATCACGACCACAAATTATCCATGCACTACGGCCAAGGACATTCGTGTATTCATTAATGGTCATGATCATGCCAACAACTGTCCATCAATGCACTACGGGCCAATGAGAACTTTTATCACATCATTTGTAACATTACGGTCATGATTACACCGAATAATCCCTGGTCATAATCATTCCAAGTCCATCTATGCACTACAGGCCACATATGACTTTCAACAAAATATAAACATGAGGATGATGACAATGATATAAGAATTCAATAAAACAAGTTCAAGAATTAATTTATCTAGAACCGATAACGCCCCAAATTGTCAACATGATACCGCTTTGTAGAGTAAAATTCAAGAATGCTCAGAAGAATATTTCCATGAAAAGATACTGGATGAAGTGCAAATATCAAAGATATTCCACTAATTTCATGGGTATAGAAGTCAAAGTTTTAACCAATTGAGTATAATAAATAATGGAATAACAAAAGAAATCACCATGCATTTAATAGGCCGCACAGGCGGAGTTATTCCAATGTAATAATAAAGGATGGAACCGGTCCCAAGTAACGCATGCATGCGAGATATTTCGACGAATAATAAATAATGGAACCAGTCCCACGTAAACCCCACGCATGTGATATTCCGGCGAATAATAAATAATGGAACCAGTCCGGGCAGAAATGCATGACATGATATTCCGACGTAATAAAAAATAATGGAACCCAGTCCCACAGAAACGCATGACGGATATTCTCACGTAATAATAAAGAACGGAATATTAGAAGAATGTCACCATGTATAGGGTAGCCCCCGTATACAGGGTATTCCAACAGAATAATAAATAATGGAATAACAGAAGTTCTCTTCATGAGTACAACAAATAACATCCCTTACGAGTACAACAAATATTATCCCTTACCGTAAAAGAAACTGAATATAAGAGTAGGGAAGTAGCAGAATACTTTTCTATAGGTTCTCTTGTAATTCTCTCACTAGAGTTTCAGTGAATTCATAAGAAATAATGAAGGAATGAGCTTCTATTTATAGAAGAATGGACTGCATAGTAACTAACTTATGAACGGTCCAGATTGATTTACTTTAAACGAACGATCCAGATTGGTTTACTATTAAAACTTAAAACAACGATCCATACTGATTTACTATTAAAACTTTAAACCAGCGATCCATATTGATTTACTATTATAACTTCCACCAGCGGTCCATATTGATTTATTATTATATCTTCAACCAACGATCTGAAAAATTAGGACATCTCCTCATGGAATAATATTGTACCCAAAAATGATTTGTGTAAGACCCCGAATTTTATGAAATAAAGGTATTCAATTTTTCTTATAATTACTATTCAGTAAATGGTTAGATTGATAAAAGGTTAAAGTTAAGGGTGATATATGATTTTTTTTTCAAAATACGCAAGTGGTTATAAAATATTCATTGTTGTCAGGTGAATATTCGCTAAATGGAATATTCTTTTCTGTAGGAGAATATTCGCATTTACTACGCACCATTTTATGGGCCCCATAACAAACTATCGGATGAAGAAAACGACAAAATTAAGTTTTTATAAATAACGACGTAATCGTTACCGTTAACACTGTTGGAATACCCGGTGGATAAAATACAACAATACGCGTGGTTGCACAGTAACACACGGTATTGCACAGTATTGTTAAATTATTGACCCTTACGTAAGAAGGCACTACTCAATAATTGTTACAGTAATTACTGTTCAATATTTTATTTTATTGATTCAATAATTGCTGCGTTGATATTTTATATTATTGTTGTTTCAATAATTGACACTGCACAGTATTTTCCATTATATATCAGATCAATAATTCATATTATTTGGAATAATATTATTAGATAGCATTATTGGCAATGTCTAGAAAGTTCTGTCAAGGAGAGGTTTGGTCACCTAATTGCTTGCCAAAGAAGGAGAAATCCTTATCGAAAGCCCCTCTTTCACGAACCGCACTGGTTGTCATTATTGTGATTCTATAATATTATTTATGAATAATTAATTATTGATTTATATGACAATGAAATATTTATTTGATGTGGATATAAATGATGGATTTATTTATGTGGTTATAAATGAAGGAATTAATGTTGAGGTATTTTATCGAGAATTTTAGTTTTAATGGAGGTATTAAAAATCAAATCAAGATTTTTTATGATATATTAAATGTGAGTTATAATTTTTAATCCGATTAGTTGGATCGTTGTAATTTTTGGATATGTTATACATACATAAGTTGAGTATATGTCCACAAATTTTGAACCATTAAAATGAAATCGAATGATTTGTTATGAATTTTAAGAGGTGACCGATTCGTAAATTAGGTTATAAATGATTTTGTTGGAAAATTCTAGAATTGAGTGGGCCCCACTTGTGGTTGGTGAAGAAATGTGCTGAATTTTATTTCAAATGTGGTGGTGGGAATAGTAGCGAGGTAAAGCCATCGTGTAGCAGTGTCAAGTCTTCTTGACAGTCTAACATTTTCCTATAAATAGAGGGGCTAAGTTAGAATTGAAAATCACACCGTAAACAAGTTTTCTCTCTTTCTCTCTCTATATTATCGGTATTCTTGTGAGTATTTTGAGTATACTTTGAGTATTGTTAGACGGTGCAAGTTCCCTTCAAAGACTATATCCTATAGTTTCAACTAAAGTCTTTGCTCTTTCGAGGTAAGGGATGTTATTTTCTTTTCGTAATGATATTATTTCTTCAATATCATTATCTTTGAAATATTGGTTGGAACTTTTTATCAAATTTGGAACTTTTTCATGTCGGGGTTACTATTCATGAGTTACTATTCACGAGTTACTATTCATGAGTTACTATTCACGAGTTACTATTCATGAGTACTATTCATGAAGCGTGAAGATATTTTTTGTGGAATTTCTATCTTTTGGTGTCGGAGTTACTATTCACGATACTTCTGACTATTCACGATATCTGACCTATTCACGAATCACGACTATTCAATAGAAAAATGAAAATTTTTCTTTTAAATCTAAAATATCTATTCGGATACTAGCTTTGATTGTATCCATGTTTTGATCATTCTTGAATTTTACACCACTATGATTATTTTGAGGTATTTTTGGATGTATAGATTAGGAGTTATGGATTTTATGAGAAAAGACTATTTTAAAAGTAACTATTTATAACTCCTTGCGGTTAACTCCAAAATTGATGAAATTTTTATTGAGAGTACATCTATATAATATCGATTATACTCTGTGAATTTCGAATTTTTGGATAAAAGTACAATTTATGATAAATGTTTAAATATTCTATTGGTTTTGGCCATATGAAAAATAGTAAATGAATTTTTAAAATTTCGAGAAAAATATATGTTCAATATGGGACTATTTTATGCTAAATCCCGAAAAGAAATATTTTTAGAACCGATTTGGTATTTTCATGAAAATGTTCTAGTTATGAGCAAATGAATTAAATATGTTATGTGAAGTAAGAAAATTAGAAAATATGATTTTATGGTTTGAGAATCATATATAGAGGTATATACGATTTTTTGATGAGGGTTTTAGTTATTGGTGATGAAATTTTATGAGTTTGGCATTTTATGATGATTAAATGCATTAATTAGTAAAGTGTAAACAATTTAATTAAATTGTTTATAAGTTTGAGAAATGATTAAAATATTATTATAATCTTAATAATATTAGATTATGAGATTTCTAAGTGATTTATAACATTTGGATTAAGGTGTTATAAATATGGATATGAATTTTATTATGAAACTTTATCTTTTAGTGTCGAGGTTACTTATGCGCATCGATACGGGACTATGTATTTAATACGGGTACTATTCACAACAAATTGGTTTCTTCTCCACCAAATTATCGTTGATTTATGAATCTTACTCTTGAAATTAAAACCATGTTTTGATTATATTATTTTTATATAACATTCTTATAACCCTAATGATGATATTTCTCTTTGACTTGAGTGTAAAGATGGGTAGATTATTGGTATGATCGTGACCATAGGTTCTCTTTGGCCAAGAGTGCAAAAGTTGAATTGTTGATCGGTATGATCATGACCATTGAATTTACAATTGAATATTTTAGCTTAAGTGCAAGGTGAATCGATCAACATGGTTATAATTATTGTTATATAACTTCACGAAATTATTATGTATTTCTTTGATATATGAATATCTTTGGCTCGTAATGCAAAGATGACTTTGTTGTTGAATATCTTTAGCTTTGTAGTGCAAAGATGAATTATTGATGAATATCTTTGGCTCGTAATGCAAAGATGACTGTTGTTGAATATCTTTAGCTTTGTAGTGCAAAGATGAATTATCGATGAATATCTTTTGCTCAGAATGCAAAGATGACTTTGTTGTTGAATATCTTTAGCAGAAGTAGTGCAGATGAATTATTGATGAATATCTTTGGCTCGTAATGCAAAGATGACTGTTGTTGAATATCTTTAGCTGGTAGTGTAAAGATGAATTATTGATGAATATCTTTTGCTCGTAATGCAAAGATGACTGTTGTTGAATATCTTTTTGCTTTGTAGTGCAAAGATGAATTATTGATGAATATCTTTGGCTCGTAATGCAAAGATGACCTGTTGTTGAATATCTTTAGCCTGTAGTGTAAAGATGAACTGTTGATGAATATCTTTGGCCCGTGGTGCAAAGATGAATTTATTAGTATGATTATGAACAGGAACTGTGATAATAGACTTTATAGTCTATTTGACTCTTTTAATGGATTGCTCGTTCTGCTGCAACTATGGTTGAAAAGTTTTATCATCTACCATATGTTCTAAATCTCTGATTCATTACTGATGAAGACTATTGATAATTTATTTATCTTTAGTCATAATATTCTTTACTGAGCTAGTTGTGCTCACCCTTCTGTTTCACAATTCCTTTCAGGTAATAAAAGTGTAGCTGGGTTGAGCGGGGATAACAAGGGAATAGAACGGTGGTCTATAGTTGTTGAGGTTCTCCCTAAAGAGTATGGAAATAATTTTATTGAGGACTTTAGTGTGTTGTATTTTATACATCATTTAATAGTTATTTTTGGTGAATTAAATAGGGTGAGGCGAAACCAACTTTGGAAGGGTGTTTTGTCACTATCATACAAGATGTCTAATGACATACAAACTCGTGTTATCATAAGACATGGTTGTGCTCATCCACTTGCTGAGTATATTTACAAGCACTACCTATATAATCTTGGTGTTTGTTTGGAGTATAATACCCAATTAGAGACAAATGGAGATAATGATATATCAAGAGAAGACTCACCATTGGGAAGAATATGATAGTAATCTTCTCATTTTTCTTTAGGGTCTATTAGGTCAACCAAGGATAATTCGTGGCCATATGATATCTACCATAACCTAAAAGCATGGCCTCCCATGTATGAAAGGTTTCCTTGAGCACTTCCCAAAGATTCTAATTTCTAAAACAGTTTTTGACTATACCTTTATGTAAGGTGTCATTGTGACGTGCTACAGTTGGTATATATTTGTTTCTAAACTCACAACATATGTGTTGTTGTATTTTGCACGACAATTGTTGTAATAAAGTTGTAGTTGTTTTCCGTACCATATATTTGGCGACTCAGAATGGGTTGGATGGAATGGACCTATTTTGGGGTCGTTACAATTTGGACCAAAAATAAATATATCTTACGGGTGAATAGTACCCCGTGAATAGTAACTCGTGAATAGCAACTCATGAATAGTAACTCGTGAGTAGTACTCCGACATGAAAAGTGTCCCGAATACCAAATTGAACAATATATCCTCCAGACATCAATTATACTAACACAAATAAGTCCAACACAATGGAACTATAAAATTCATCTTTAATCAACACGAACTTATTCATCATTAATATTATAATTCACAATATTTAACAACCAGGTCGTTCCCAGGAAAGAGGGGGCTTTCCGATAAGGATTTCTCCTTATTGGCGCGCAATTAGGTGACCAAACCTCTCCTTGATAGAACTTCTAGACATTGTCAATATTTCAAATAATAATATGAATAACTTCATTGTCTCAATTATTGATTTAATAATATATCATATAATGCATATGATCATCAGAACAATAATTGAATCAATAATATGAGAAATATGATGCAAAGAATTATCAGAGTAATAATTGAGTATAATGAAGTGACTTCTCACGTAAGCATCAATAATCAATACCGTATGTCTTCTTGTGCAACTACACGTTCATCGTACTTTTACTACCGGGTAGTTCAACAATTTTAACGGTAACACCTCCGTAGTTATTTTCATAAAGTATTTTGTCATTTTCTTAATCCAACAATAATTCCGTTGTGGGATCCACCAATGATTGTCTTGGTTAATGCGAATATTCCCTGTTAAAACGAATATTCCCTAATTAATCGAATATTATATAACAACTTATGTACTTTGCAAAATTTATAAATATTACCCACAACTATAACATTATATCAAATCAATACCATAATATTCAAAAATATAATTCGAAAAAAATTATTCTTTATTCATAAAAGTTGGGGTCTTACAAAAAGGCTGTAAAGTGCTATTATAATTCAATATTTGTGAGATCCAAGATCAAGCAGATTTGGGTCCCCAAGGGCACTAACAAAGTAGGACCCAAACAAATATGGGTACCAAAATGAAGGTTTAATGTTGTCACAGGAAAAGAGCTCCACGATCACAACCTGGTATCTGGACAGTGGATGCTCAAGGCACATAACTGGGAATAAAGGCATTCTGTCTAACTACATAGAGAAGGAGGGTCCTTCAGTCATCTTTGGAGACAACGGCTCTGGCAAGACAGGAGGATATGACTCAGCTGGAAATGGTGCAGTATCCTTCAGTAAAGTTTCCTAGATGGAAGGACTACAACACAATCTTCTGAGCATTAGCCAACTCTGCGATAAGGGCCATCAAGTAACATTCCTCAACAATCAATGTCAAGTCAGAGATTTGAAGACATCTGCTATAAAGCTAACTAGAACAAGAAAAGGAAATGTCTACACAATGAATCTTGGACAGCTAAGCTCAGATGAGACAATATACTTTATGGCTAAAGCATCTGAAGAAATGAGTTGGCTATGGCATAAATGATTGTCTCATTTAAACTTCAAAGCATGTCCAAACTAGCCTCAAAAGATCTTGTTGCAGGCCTACCCAAATTCAACTTCGCCAAAGAAAGGCCATGCAATGCCTGTCAGCTTGGAAAGCAAACCAGAAGCTCATTCAAGAGCAAAACTGCTAACTCAATTGACAAGCCCATGCAGTTGCTCCACATGGATCTATTTGGACCAATTCCAACAACAAGTCTCGAAGGGAAAAGATACTCACTGGTTATAGTCGACGACTACACCAGGTTCACATGGGTGTTCTTTCTAACCTCAAAGGATGAAATAAGCTCCTAACTGATCAAGATGTTCAGGCTGGTGATGAACGAGAAAGGAGAGAAAATCAAGGCTATAAGGAGTGATCATGGTAGAGAATTCGACTTCTCAGAAATGGACCAGTTCTGCACAGACAATGACATCAGTCATAACTTCTCAGCTCCACGAACTCCTCAACAAAATGGAGTAGCTGAGAGAAAGAACATAACTTTGATAGAGGTTGGAAGAACTCTACTAGCGGTGACCCATCCGCCTCGAATACTTCAAGCGAAGATATCAAACCGCATGCTACACTCGAACAAATCACTCATACACTGTACGATCAAGAAGACTCCCTATGAACTATGGAAAGGAAGAAAGCCAAGTGTCAGCTACTTTCATGTATTCGGCTGTGCATGCTACATTCTCAACAATGGAAAGCAGACGAATAAATCTTTCTTGGATATGCCACAGACAGTAAGGCCTACAGAGTGTTCAACAAGAAGACACTGAGTGTTGAAGTCTCTATTCACATCATCTTTGATGAGACAGACTTAGACAAAATAGTGCTTCAAGACACTACGATCGACAGTTCAGACACTAAGAATGAGGGCATCGAGCTCAACACTACGATCGTAGTATAAGACAATGAAATCGTTGAGCAAGGAAATGAGATCGTAGAGAGGCCTATACCAGACAACGAACCTCCACACCAAGAAGAAGAAATAGATCTGGAAGGCCTAAAACAAGAAGGCATCAGGACAGCTGTCCCAACAGGAAACAGATGGGCAAGAGATTAGAGATCCAAGTGCAAGAGTCAAAACAAGAGCTGCCACCCAGAATGAATGTTTTTATCTAAGCTTTCTGTCACAAATGGAACCTAAGAAGATAGAGGATGCTATGGAAGACTCCAGCTAGATAGAAGCCATGCAGGAAGAACTTAACCAATTTGAAAGAAGCAAAGTATGGAGATTGGTACCAAGACTAAAGATTCATCCTGTCATTGGAACCAAGTGGGTCTTTAGAAACAAGATGGATGAAGATGGAGTAATAATCAGGAATAAGGCAAGACTAGTGGCCAAGGGTTACTCTCAGGAACAAGGCATTGACTACGATGAGACATTTGCACCTGTTGCCAGACTAGAAGCCATCAAAATATTCCTTGCCTTTGCTGCTCACATGAAATTCAAGGTCTTTCAGATGGATGTCAAAATTGCATTCCTGAATGGTGAACTTCAAGAAGAAGTCTACGTAGAACAACCTCCAAGTTTCATCAATCCATCTCTTTCTAATTATGTTTATAGATTAGACAAAGCCTTTATGGTATTAAACAAGCACCTATAGCATGGTATGAAACACTAACTAACTTTCTTATTGAAAATGGATTCACT
This sequence comes from Panax quinquefolius, assembly GCA_020205615.1. Lineage (NCBI taxonomy): Eukaryota > Viridiplantae > Streptophyta > Magnoliopsida > Apiales > Araliaceae > Panax > Panax quinquefolius. The sequence continues at coordinate 67,841,675 of CM035162.1, forward strand.
AGAGGTAGAGTAGATACCACATTATTCCTTAGAAAGCATAAAGACAAAGTCTTATTAGTTCAAATATATATTGATGATATTATTTTTGGTTCTACTTATGAAAAGCTACGTAAGAGATTCTCCAAGCTTATGCAGAGCAAGTGTAAAATGAGCATAATGGGTGAGCTGAACTTCTTCCTTGGACTGCAAATAAAGCAGACTAATGAAAGAATATTCATAAACCAAACCAAGTACATCAAAGATTTACTTAAGAAGTATGGCATGGAATCATCCTGTCCAATAAAAACCCAAATTGCTCCTACAACCAAGCTTGACAAAGATGAAAAAGGTAAAAGTATTGATATAACTCAATATAGAGGTATGATTAACTCTCTTTTATATCTAACTGCCAGTAGACCAGACATAATGTTTGCAACATACATATGTGCTAGATTTTAGGCTAACCCTAAAGAATCACATTTAACTACTGTAAAGAGAATTTTCAGGTATCTCAAGGGTACACCTCACTTGGGGCTTTGATATCCCAAGGAGTCCTCATTTGAACTAACAAGATACACAGATGCTGATTTTGCAGGCTGCAACATAGATAGAAAGAGTACTAGTGGCACATGTCAATTGCTAGGAAACAGACTTGTGTCCTAGTTTAGCAAGAAGCAAAACTCAGTATCTACTTCAACCTGGGTAGTTTAATACATTGTCATTTGGCAAGTTCTTATGCTCGAGATCCTATGGATGAAAAATCAGCTAGCAGATTGTGGGTTTTGTGACGCCCCCAAATTCGGGTATCTCCCAACCAGACAGATGGTGCTACACGGTGCTACAGTTCACATAATCATTCAATTAAAATGCCTCAAAAGAATGGATATATCTTATATATATATATCAAAAGAATAATTACATTCCCCAAGTTCTTTACAACCAATACATTGTCTTTGTCATAATATCAATATTATTCCTTACAAAACCTATACTATTACATATGCAATCTACGGGTTCGCCTTTGCCTTCCCTTTATCCTTGCCGGATCCATCGGTTCGTTCAGTCTTAGTTGCATTCATAGAGTTCAAGCATGAATGAGCCTAACTAGCTCAGCAAGTACAACAATTCTAGGAAAATAGCATGCTTGAAACATAGGAATCATATATCTTAAATAATTGAACAATAATTATGAAGTACTATCGATAATTCAAAATAGCACTTCTTTTCATTCAAAACGTTTTACAACAACAATATTCAGTAAAACATCATTTTCGGTTCAAGACCGTAAGCATTTCATAAGTACTTTGAAAAGGACATCCCGGATCGAAGTCCGTAAGTCCGAACATATAGCTTACGAAACACGCCTAGGTGATCAAATTTATAGTACTCTATGTTGATCAACACTACATTCATTAAACGTGTATACGTTTAAGTTATGGCAATCTCACGTGCCTATCGTTTGACGACAAAATAGTTTAGCATATTCAATCTACTTTTGAAAAACCACAACAATATTAGTTTGGTAAATCCTTATCAACACTTGATAGAATAACATAGCATAAGTCTAGCCGAAAGGATTAGCTTTGACTTCCTCAGATACTAACTCATGCGAAGAATACATGAATCATAAAGACTTGTCCAGATCGAACTGGAACAAGGGTTAGAGTAGTTGCCTTTAGCGTCTGCTACAGTTTATAACACGTGCACTTTACGTCTTTAAGGTCTCTACATTAGATAATATCATCACATAGTACATTAGGTGATGATTAATAATATAGATGGTTCCTAAAGAATCTTACCCTTCTTCTTAATCTAAATATGTATTAGATTTTTTATTATAGGTTTCGGCTTTCCATTACATCATTCTTACGTTCTTAAATAATTGATTTAATCTTATCCCTAAGTGTGCATACTTAAGGCTTAATAAGTCCTAACAATGTTTCATTAAGATCTTTATTTAATTGATTATCAATTACCCTTCATGTTCAATTTGTAAACATCCTTTATTATCTAGGTTATGAAGGCGAAATACAGTACCGACTATTACACTTCATGGTGTCGCAACCGCAAGGTCACCACTTATTGTTCAAAAACCCGACTCGATATGCGCATGAAGTCTCTGTGTTATATGTTGCGCTGCAACGTGAGTTTGCAGGGGCTGAGGGCCATTTTGGCGCCAAGGACGAGCTTATTTGCCTTAGAAATTTGGCAATCATGGCAATCTCTCATACACCGAAGAACTTGGACATTTTTGAAATTTTTGTGAAACTCCCGGACTCGTAACTTCTTCGTTATAAGTCCGAATTGGCTCGCTCAAGAGCCTACGGTTCACAAATTACGTACTCTATGCGTTCACGCAAGAATTTTATCTATTTTACTTTGTTTGCTAAAATTTCACCTATTAGTCCATTTTAACAAAAACGATAAACGTTCGCGAACGTTCAACGCTCGTTTCTTTGTTCTAAGTTGGAATCCGATCATTTTTGAATCCGCAACTCTATAATGCCAAATATAACTTGTCTCCATCGAAAACCATCGTTTATGACTTCAAATACAAAATACGACTTCAATTCCGAGAATTTCACGAATTCGACGATTATCGTCCAATCGTGTAAATTCCGACGAAATCTCATTACTAATCATTCTAGGTGGATTTTAATCAACATATAGACATTTCAAGTTACTTATTACACCAACTTATTATCAAGTAGGTTTTGACTTATTCTCATAAGTCAATGACTTATTAACTTATTAACTATAATTCTCATGCTTATAACTTATTATGAACTTAAGTCCATCAACTTAATTAGATTCAAGTTGCTTATTCAACTTAATCGGCTTAAGTTCATTCATCAATGACTTATTACATGTTATCATCAAACCATCCCACTTCTCTATCAATCCTATCATAGAAGAGATAAAGATAATAGATATGAGTCTTACCCTTTGAAGACTATTACTTCACTTCACTTTGGAAAATCTAGCAAAAGTTGAGATGGCTTATAAGTTCTTATGTGACTTATTCTCTCTAATACTTAAGTTACTTTGTAAGAGAAAGTTGAAAGGAATTTGATCAAGCAATCAAATGAATTGAGAGCTTTCTATTTATAGACTTCCTAAAGTGAGGGTAGAAGGGTCTTTAAGGCATCCCACTTCCTTAAGTCACCTCCTTACTATTTATAACTTCAAGCCTAAGTATTCTTGCTAGCCACTTCTATTACTTGGCCATCACAACACTTGGTCATCACACAAGATGTTTGCCCATCAAGTCTACCCACATCTCACTTGGATTGCCCCATGGGTCATGACCAATTCATTGGGCTTGCTAATTAATCTAGCTAATTACTTATTGGGCTTCATTGTGACACCCCCAAATCTCGGTACTTCATTACCTCAAGATTTGGTGTTCACGTAATCAAAACATTCATTTATAACTACCCAATCATAAATAAAATTGAATAATAAACACGCCTACTGTGAATTACATAAAATAAAATCTCCTAGGTTATCTAACCTTTACAAACAATCATTCATGCGGAAAATTTAAAATAAACTTCATTACAATCATTAAATCAAGGTCTGATAATAAAACTATAAAACTATTACAAGTCTTCAGTACTTGTTCATCTTTCCCTTTCCTTTACTGGTGCTAGGTACGTCACCCTTTCCATCTTTAGCTATAAGGATTTTACAGGTAAGAGTGAGCAAACATGTAAGACCCCGAATTTTATGAAATAAAAGTATTCAATTTTCCTATTCAGTAAATGGTTAAATTGATAAAAAGTTTAAAGTTAAGGGTGATATATGAATTTTTTCAAAATACGCAACTGGTTATAAAATATTCATTGTTGTCGGGGAATATTCGTTTAGTCGTAGAATATTCTTTCCGTAAGGGAATATTAAATGCGTATGTATGCCATCATTTGTGGGTCCCATAATGTAATAAGCATCGGGATGAAGAAAATGACAAATTTGAGTTTTTATAAATAACGGCGTAGTTATTCTGGTAACACCGTTGGAATACCTTATGGTTAAAATACACGATGTCGTGTAGTTAGACAAGAAGGCACCAGTATTGCATGATATTTTTTCAATTATTGATTCTTACATGAGAAGGCACTACTCAATAATTGTTACAATAATTACTGTTCAATATTTTATTTTATTGGTTCAATAATTGCTGCGTTGATATTTTATAATATTGTTGTTTCAATAATTGTCACTGCACAACATCTCCATTATCAGATCAATAATTCGTATTATTTGGAATAATATTATTAGATAGCATTATTGGCAATGTCTAGAAAGTTTTGTCAAGGAGAGGTTTGGTCACCTAATTGTGCGCCAGTAAGGAGAAATCCTTATCGGAAAGCCCCCTCTTTCCTGGGAACTGTCTGGTTGTCATTATTGTGATTTTGTAATATTATTTGTGAATAATTAATTATTAATTTATATGATAATAAAATATTTATTTGATGTGGATATAAATGTTGGATATATTTATTGTGGTTATAAATGAAGGAATTAATGTTGAGGTATTTTATCAGTATTTTGTCGGATTGGAGGTATTAAAAGATCAAATCAGTGTTCTTACAGCTTTATTGTGTGAGTTATAATTTTTAATCTGGCCGTTGGATCGTTGTGATTTTTGGATATGTTATACATATATAAGTTGAGTATATGTTCACAAATTTTGAACCGTTAAAAATGAACGAATGATTTGTTATGAATTTTAAGAGGCGACTGATTCAGAAATTAGGTTTATAAATGATTTTGGTGGAAAATTCTAGAAATGGGTGGGCCCCACTTTTGGTTGTTGGGGAAGATGGCTGATTTTTGGTGGGTGGATTAGTAGCAGGTAAAGCCATCGAATAGCTGTCAAGTCTGCTTCAAGGCAATGCTAACATTTTCTATATAAATAGAGGGCTAAGTTAGAATTGAAAATCACACCGAAATAAGTTTTCTCTCTCTCTCTCTAGATTATTGAGTGTATTTTATGAGTATTTAGATACTTTGTGAGTTTCTATTCATCAGTGCAAGTTTCCTTCAACCTTATACCGATATTCCGATCAGAAGTACTAATATTTTGAGGTAATGGATGTTATTTTCTTCGTAAAAAAATGTTATTCTTCAATATCATTATACCGAAATATTGGTATGGATTTATTGTGGAATTTCTACCTTTTTCATGTCGGGGTTACTATTCACGAGTTACTATTCACGGGTACTATTCATGACAAAATTGGTTTCTTTTTCTAACCAAATTATAGTTGAGTTATGAATATTACTCTTGAGATTAAATCTATATGTTGATTATATTATTTTTATTATCATATATAACATTTTTATAATCCTGGTGAAGAAATTTCTCTTTGACTTGAGTGTAAAGATGGGTAGATTATTGGTATGATCATAACTATGGGTTCTCTTTGGCCAGTAGTGCAAAGTTGAATTGTTGACTGGTATGATCATGACCATTGAATTTATAGTTGAATATCTTTAGCTTAAGTGCAAAGGTGAAATGATCAACATGGTTATAATTATTGTTTATATAAATTCTGAAATGATTATATATTTCTTTGAGATATTAATATATTTGGCCTGTAGTGCAAATATGAACTGTTGATGAATATATTTGGCCTGTAGTGCAAAGATGACCTGTTGTTGAATATCTTTGGCCTGTAGTGCAGAGATGACTTGTTGATGAATATCTTTGGCCCGTAGTGCAAAGATGAATTTATTAGTATAATTATGGACATGAACTGTGATTTGGTATAACCATGATCTTTGATGTTTCAGGTAAAGATAAGTGATGAAAATTATCTTCATCCTGGATGAGAAGAGGAATTTAGAACTACAATTATGATTATGAGTTATTCATATGATTGTGGACCAGAATTGTTGATTGATGTTACAGGGATAAAACATTGTTGGTGGATTTTTAACATGGAGAAGATAATAGATTTTATAGTCTATTTGACTCTTCTAATGGATTGCTCGTTCCGCTGCAACTATGGTTGAAAAGTTTTATCATCTACCATATGTTCTAAATCTCTGATTTATTATTGTTAAAGGCTATTGATAATTTATTTATCTTTAGTCATGATATTCTTTATTGAGCTAGTTGTGCTCACCCTTATGTTTCAAAATTCCTTTCAGGTATTAAGAGTGTAGCTGGGTCGAGCGGGGGTAATAGGGGAATAGAACGGTGGTCATCATTTAGTAGCTATATTTGGTGAATCAACTAGGGTGAGGTGAACCCAACGTTGGAAGGGTGTTTTATCACTATCATACAAGATGTCTAATGACATACAACCTTGGGTCATCATAAGGCATGGTTGTGCTCATCCACTTGCTGAGTATATCTACGAGCACTACCTATATGATCTTGGAGTTTATTTGAAGTATAATTCTCAATTGGAGACAGTGGAGATAGTTATATGTCAAGAGAAGACTCACCATTGGGAAGAATATGATAGTAATCTTCTCATTTTTCTTTGGGGTCTATTGGGTCAACTAAGGATAATTCTGTGGGCATATGATATTTATTATAACCTAAACGCATGGCCTCCCTTGTACAAAGGTTTCCTTTAGCACTTCCCAAAGATTCTAATTTCTAAAACAGTTTTTGACTATACCTTTATGTAAGGTGCCATTGTGACGTGCTATCCAAGGTTGGGATGAGAGTCATAGTTGGTATATATTTGTATCAAACCTGACTGCATATGTGTTGTTGTATTTTACACGATAATTGTTGTAATAAAGTTGTAGTTATTTTCTGTACCATGTATTTGGCGACTCAGAATAGGTTGGATGGAATGGACCTATTTTGGGGTTGTCACAAAACAAGGCTCACTTGAAATATCAATGAATAAAACTTTTACATTCTTTGCCCATTCAGGGGCACAATAGAACTGAACAATAAGTTCAATTAACTTCTTAAACATTCTTTGCCTATTCAGAGGCTTAAAAGAACTGAAACATTCCTTACTCATTCAGGGGCTCAATAAAATTGAAAAATAAATTCTATTAACATCTTAAACATTCAACTGAGGGTCTAATGACCACGAACCTTGTCCACAGTTATAAGTAATCTTTCAACTTTAACTTTTACAGTCATACGACTATAATGACTTCAGGGTACTTAGGGGGATCAACCCTTCGTACATGTATTGTATACAAACATTTTAGCGCAAAGTACAAAACTAAGCGTAATCCCTATAAATGGGGTTGTTCATCTCAGTATTTCGAGTACAAGTCCGCCCCAAAGTCAGTTTGGTTTGGATACACTTAAAGGTAATTTGGAATTCAATAGACATCAACTAAGGATTAGTTGAATAAAAGATAATAGCACTATGTTATTGAATAATCATAACTGAATAAACATTTCATTCTAAGTTCATGCTTTAGGGATAATCTAATAGCATAACCATTGAATAACACATCATACCTTGCTTTGAATAACATTAAGCTAAGGTTACATCTTAGAATTTAATATCAAGCATGCACAACAAATATTAACTTGAACGATAAACTGGTTCAACAGAATAAAGGTACTTGCATGCTAATATAACAAGTTTAGAGTTAAGGAAACTTGCATAATAATAATAACTATCTCAACGAAAATGTGGAGATGGGAAGCTTGTATCTTCATGAATAACTGGATAAGAGTTATCTCCACATCTTTTCAAAGGTTACTTCCTAAGGCTTTTCCCCCCACCTAAGGTTCATAACCTAAAGCTTTGATACCAACTTGTGACACCCCCAAATCTCGGTACTTCATTACCTCAAGATTTGGTGTTCACATAATCAAAACATTCATTTATAACTACCCAATCATAAATAAAATTGAATAATAAACCTGCCCATACAGGAATTACACAAAATAAAATCTCCCAGGTTTTCAAACCTTTACAAACAATCATTCATGCGGAAAATTTAAAATAAATTTCATTACAATCTTTAAATCAAGGTCTGATAATAAAACTATCAAACTAATACAAGTCTTCAGTACTTGTTCATCTTTCCCTTTCCTTTACTGGTGCTAGGTACGTCACCCTTTTCCATCTTTAGTCATGTAAGGATTTTATAAAAAGAGAGTGAGCAAACAAGGCTCACTTGAAATATCAATGAATAAAACTTTTACATTCTTTGCCCATTCAGGGGCTTAATAGAACTGAACAATAAGTTCTATTAACTTCTTAAGCGTTCCTTGCCTATTCAGAGGCTTAAAAGAACTGAAACATTCCTTGCCCATTCAGGGGCTCAATAGAATTGAACAATAAATTCTATTAACATCTTAACCATTCAACTGAGGGTCTAATGACCACGAACCTTGTCCACAGTTATAAGTAATCTTTCAACTTTAACTTTTACAGTCAAACCACTATAATGACTTCAGGGTACTTAGGTGGATCAACCCTTCGTACATGTATTGTATACAAACATTTCAGCGCAAAGTACAAAACTAAGCGTAACCCCTATAAATAGGGTTGTTCATCTCAGTATTTCGAGTACAAGTCCGCCCCAAAGCCAGTTTAGTTTGGATACACTTAAAGGTAATTTGGAATTCAACAGACATCAACTAAGGATTAGTTGAATAAAAGATAATAGCACTATGTTATTGAATAATCATAACTGAATAAACATTTCGTTCTAAGTTCATGCTTTAGGGATAATCTAATAGCATAACCATTGAATAACACATCATACCTTGCTTTGAATAACATTAAGCTAAGGTTACATCTTAGAATTTAATATCAAGCATGCACAACAAATATTAACTTGAACGATAAACTGGTTCAACAGAATAAAGGTACTTGCATGCTAATATAACAAGTTTAGAGTTAAGAAAACTTGCATAATAATAATAACTATCTCAACAAAAATGTGGAGATGGGAAGCTTGTATCTTCTTGAATAACTGGATACAATTAAGTTGCTTAATGGAAATACTTTACTCAACAAAGTATAGCATATGAAATTTGCATAACGAAGCTTTATGATTAGAAAACTTGCTCAATGTAAAAAGATAGGGATTTAGAATCTTGCCTTGCGCGTAGATTAACCCGTTAATATCCAAATCACAATATCCTATATACATATGTTAACATGACATGATTAGTCATAATCAACGCTACATCACGTATGGTTTAAATGTCTAACCATGTAATCAAATCGCATAATCAAATTCTATCTAATAAAATTAATAACAATATTTGTTAATTAGTAATTCCATGTTCACTCATAGTATTAACATACTATAATACCAGAAATACATACTCAACATTTATCATATATCATTCCTTTAAAAAATTAGACTTTTGTGCAAGACAAAAGTCGTTTCTAACTTTTTAAGTTAAATGAAATGGCGCAATTTCATAGTTTGAATCAATAATTCGTTACATTTACACTGAGGTGGCGCTTTCTGTAGCGAGACTTACATAGGGACTCCTAAGGCTTACTACGGTAGCGATGTCCCAAGCCCCAAGACTTGACTTTGCAGTCAAGCGAATAATGGTCAGAAGCGTTAACTTTTTGGCGCTAAAGTAGCGAAACTTGATGTTGAAGCGTGAATTTTGTACGTTGACGCAAAACTCACGTAAACAAAACAAAGAACAGAGCCAAAGTTACTGTCTTAATTTTTAACACAATTAACACCAATTAACATGTATAATTTCACGTAAATCATACATAAACATTATGAAGCATATACATACACATTTTACACAACTAACCAACAATATCGGAAACTTAAATCCTTGAAAACACTATTTTTCTTTGAAACCAAAAATTTTAAAACTCCATTGTTGATATCTAAAGTACAGTGAACGTAAATTCCACTGTTATCAACCAAATTTGATTCCTTTGAAATACAAGTATACCAACACATAACAAATTAAGATGTATAGTTCAATTCCTCAGTTAGCATTGTGACACCCTCAAATCTCGGTACTTCATTACCTCAAGATTTGGTGTTCATGTAATCAAAACATTCATTTATAATTACCCAATCATAAATAAAATTGAATAATAAACCTACCCATACATGAATTACATAAAATAAAATCTCCCAGGTTATCTAACCTTTACAAACAATCATTCATGCGGAAAATTTAAATAAACTTCGTTACATTCTTTAAACCAAAGTCTGATAATAAAACTATCAAAACTATTACAAGTCTTCATTACTTGTTCATCTTTCCCTTTCCTTTACTGGTGCTAGGTACGTCACCCTTTCCATCTTTAGCTGTAAGGATTTTACAGGCAAGAGTGAGCAAACAAGGCTCACTTGAAATAACAATGAATAACTTTTACATTCTCTGCCCATTCAGGGGCTCAATAGAACTGAAAAATAGGTTATATTAACATCTTAAACATTCCTTGCCCATTCAGGGGCTCAATAGAACTAAATAATAGGTCCTATTAACATCTTAACATTCACTGAGGGTCTAATGATCACGAACCTTGTCCACAGTTATATGTAATCTTTCAACTTAAACTTTTACAGTCATACGACCATAATAACTTTAAGGTACTTAGGGATATCAACCCTTTCGTACATGTATTGTATACAAACATTTCAGCGCAAAGTACAAAACTAAGTGTAACCCCTATAAATAGGGTTGTTCATCTTAGTATTTTGAGTACAAGTCCGCCCCAAAGATAGTTTGGTTTGGATACACTTCAAGGTAATTTGGAGTTCAACAAACATCAACTAAGGATTAGTTTAATAAAGATAATAACACTATGTTATTGAATAATCATACTAAATACACATTTCGTTCTAAGTTCATGCTTTAGGAATAATCTAATAGCATAACAATTGAATAATCTATCATACCTTGCTTTGAACAATATTAAGCTAAGGTTACAACTTAGAATTTAATATCAAGCATGCATAACAACAATAATTGGAACGATAAACTGAGTCAACAGAATAAAGGTACTTGCATGATAATATAACAAGTTTAGAGTTAGGAAAAACTTGCATAATTATAATAACTATCTCAACAAAAGTGTGGAGATGGGAAGCTTGTATCATCATGAATAACTGGATACAATTAAATTGCTTAATGGAAATACTTTACTCATTAAAGTATAGCATATGAAATTTGCATAACGAAGCTTTAGGATTAGAAAATTTGCTCAATGTAAAAAGATAGGGATTTAGAATCTTGCCTTGTACGTAGATTAAACCGTTAAAATCCAAATCACGATATCTTATATACATGTGTTAACATGACATGATTAGTCATAATCAACGTTATATCACGTATGGTTTAAATCTCTAACCATATAATCAAATCGCATAATCAACTTCTATCTAATAAAACAAATAACAATATTTGTTAATTAGTAATTCTATGTTCACTCATAGTATTAATATACTATAATACTAGAAATACATAATCAACATTTATCATATATCATTCCTTTAAAAAAATCAGACTTTTGTGCAAGACAAAGTCGTTTCTGAACTTTCTGTTAAGTGGCGTCATGGCCACCACAGCTTGATCTGTGGGCGCACTACAGGCTTGCTTGGGCGCTTGGCATGAGACTTACATAGGACTTGGCGCTGGCACAGAGGTCCTAAGCTTCTGGCCGACTTGACAAGATCATGTGCTGAAGTCCTGTCAAGCGACTTTTAGGCGCTAAGGCCTGAAACTTGACGCCTGAGCGTGAATTTTGTCATTTGGGGGCAAAACTCACGTAAACAAAACGAAGAACAGAGCCAAAGCTACTGTCTTGATTTCTAACAACAATCAACACCCAATAACCTATATAACTTAACGAAAATTACACATAAAAGTTATGAAGCATTTGTGTACAAATTTTACACAACTAAACAACAATAGCAGAGAACTAATTCTCTGAAAACACTATGTTTTAAAAAAATACAGACTCCATTGAAGAAATATCTTGACACAGTAAACACAGCCATCTCCCTTTGATTCCTTGCTCTGCTTAATTTCTTACCCAATCACACACGAGTCTCAATTAACATAATCACATACTAATTTTTATTAACTTTCAAAAATCATATTCATGCATATAAGTTTACTGTAAAAATAATTCCTTTCATGTATACGTAATTTATAATATTCTTACCTATACATTATTGAACATACAATCATCAATATATATGTTATCTACTACTAATACACATGATTTCATAATCAAATAATAAAACATTCAACTCTGAGATAGTTTTGTAAAGAACTTCGCCTTTACAAATCAAATTGAGAACAAGACAATATAAACTCACATAAAATATATGGCGTAAAATATCTATGGTTAAGTTATGTACATACCTTTTGTTTTAGATAATCTTTGTTAAACATCGATAACTTTCTTTTGCTACTTTCTCTCTCTCAAATTCTCTCAAACTTTTCTTATTCTCTCAAAACCTTTCTTAGACTAAGCAAAATGGAGCGTAAACACTTAACAAGTATGCGTCAAAAATAAAACAAAACCGATATGGCAATAACAAGCCTAATCAATAATAACATCATTATAAAAATATATAACGTATTTATTTATATATATATATATATATATATATATATTATTTAGTTTATTTTATAAACAATTTAAATTTCAAAATTAAAAGCCATAGGGGCTTTGTTTGGCAAATCCTTTAAAATTCCTTAAGCTTTGTTTGGGTAAAACTAAATTAAAATTACTTTAATTTATTTTAATAACTCTTTATAACATAGTTATTTGTCACTCTTTATGAAATAACAATTTTTAAATAAATTACTTAATCACATAACTAAATCCACATAACACATTAACTATTTAACAAATAAATAATTAACTAATCACATTAATTATTTAGAAAATAAATAATTAACTAAATCAACTCAATCAATTTAAACAATTACTTATTCAATAATAAACACATCCAATAAATATTTATATAAATCAATAAATATTTATAACTTATATTTAAAAATCTAGAATGTTACATCATTCCCTCTTATAAGGATTCTGTCCCCAGAATCAAAACTCAAACAACACATTCATTACAAGCATACCTAAATTTTGATATTTCTACAAAACATATATTCGTATATATATATATATATACTTCACCGTATAAACCAATTTCTTCCTTTAGCCTATAATTAGCATACAAATATATATATATATATATATATATATATATATATATATATATATATATATATATATATATATATACATGCTAGTGATAACAAATAAAAAAATTGATAAACCGAGACCTACAATTTCACAGAGACTATATATCAGTAAAACATATATGATTACATAAACATAGATTAAGGTTATAAACACCTACCTTTTGTTGTTAAGAAATACTTGTTAAACCCTTAGAAAAGCTTGAAGAACTCAGATTTCCTAGAATCCCACCTTTTCTCTCTCAACTATCTATGTATTCCTTTCTTTCTTTTAGCGTACCAACTCTAAGGTAAGCCAAATAACAAAGATAATGATACTAAATAAAAACCAACGTAAGTCTTTTCAATTATTAAAAAAAACTAACGCTCACTAATGATTCGTATTAAATTAGCAAGTTACCAAAATAATATATATTATATATATATATTTTATTTATTAAATTAATAATTTATATTCAAAAGAAAACCAAAAGCCATAAGGCTTTGTTTGGCAAACCATTTAAAAATTAAAGGATTAATATACTTAAACCTTGTTTGGCAAAAACTAAATTAAAATTACTTTAATTTATTTTAATAACTCTTATAATATAGTTATTTGCCACACTTTATTTAATAACAATTTATTAAATAAATTACTTAATCACATAACTCAATCCACATAACACATTAATTATTTAACAAATAAATAATTAACTAATCACATTAATTATTTAACAAATAGATAATTAACTAAATCAACTCAATCAAATTGAACAATTATTTATTCAATAATAAACACATCCAATAAATATTTATATAAATCAATAAATATTTATAATTTACATTTATAAAATCTGGAATGTTACATCATTCCTCTCTTATAAGGATTCTGTCCCCAGAATCACAACTCAAATAACACATTCGTTACATTCTTCCCTACTTAGAAAGATTCTGTCCCCAGAATCGAAGACACAGATTAAACAAATAACTCAGGGTACTCTTTCATCATTTTCTCTTCGAGTTCCCACGTAGCTCCATCAACATTGTGGTTTCTCCATATCACCTTCACAGAAGGTATCACTTTATTCCTGAGCACTTGTTCTTTCCTGTCGACTACCTGGATAGGAATATCTTTATAAGACAAATCTTTCTCGAATCAAGAACGGTTCGTACTTCGATCACGTGATTGTAATCCAAGGTTATATATGGTCGTAATATCAAAATATGAAAAACATTGTGAATGTTTTCCAACTCTGAGGTAGAGCTACCTCGTAAGCTACCTCTCCAACTCTTCAAAAAGATTTCAAGGGTCCAATAAACCTCGGCTTAGTTTTCCCTTTTTACCGAAATGAATTTTCCCCTTCCAAGGAGAAACTTTTAGGAATATGTAGCTTCCAACCTCAAATGCACGATCTTGCCTGTGTTGATCAGCATACTTTTTCTGTCAGTCTTGAGCTGCTACCAACCTTGTCCTGATGAGTTTGATAATCTTAGCAGTTTGTTGCACTAGTTCTGGTCCTAGCAGTTGACGTTCACCAACTTCATCCCAACATAATGGAGTTCTGCACTTTCTGCGGTATAACGCTTCGTAAGGCGGCATGCCGATGCTTGCATGATAACTATATATTATTGTAGGCGAATTCCACCAACGGTAATTGTTCTTCCCAGCTTCCTTTAAAATTCATGACGCATGCTCTCAGCATATCTTCCAATGTCTGGATCGTTCGTTCGCTTTGGCCATCTGTTTGTGGATGATAAGCTGTACTTATTCGTAAATGAGTTCCCATGCATTCTTGTAGTCTCTGCCAAAAGTTTGACGTGAATAGTGGGTCTCTATCTAACACAATTGACATTGGCACTCCATGTCTCGAAACGATTTCTTTAATGTATAATTTTTTTAACTGATCAAGATTGAACCTAATCTTTATTGGTAAAAGTGCTTGATTTCACGTCCGGCCCCACTATCACCCAAATCGCATCGCTCCTCTCTCGAGTAGTTGGAAGACCCACCACAAAATCCATCGTGATGTGTTCCCACTTCCATTCCTAGATTTCCAATGGTTGAAGTAATCCGTTGGGTCTTTGATGTTCGGCTTTTTACTCTTTGACATGTCAAACATTTCGCCACGCGATTCTCGCAACGCCTCTTTTCATATTTGGCCACCAAAATGTCGACGTAGATCTTGATACATCTTCGCATTTCCCGGATGAATCGAATATCTTGAGCTATGAGCTTCATTCCAAGATTTCGCCTTTCACCTCTCTGTGTTGCTGAACCCAGATTCTTCCTCGTATCGTAGTAATCCTTCTCTAGATCGACCTTGTATTTCAGATCGCTACCCTCAACCATATTCTCTTTTTCTTCCCACATTCTTTATCTTGTAATCGAACGCTCTTCACCTTGTCCAAGAAAAGTTGGACCTCGCTTCTAACCGAAATAGTCGTCATTTGATTCTCGTGGAAATTTGATTTCCAAATTTAACTTTGTCATTCAATGAAATGAGCTCCTCCTGAGTTGTTATCAACATCAACTTCTCCCGACCTTTCCTACTTAAAGCATCTGCAACCACATTCGCTTTGCCTGGATGATAAAAGATCTCACAATCATAATCTTTTATCAATTCCATCCACCTTCTCTGATGCATGTTCAGATCCTTCTGAGTGAAAATATACTTCAGACTTTTGTGGTCTGTGTAGATCTCACATTTCTCTCCATACAAATAGTGTCTCCATATCTTGAGAGCAAATACTACTGCAGCCAATTCCAAATCATGAGTCGGATAACCTTTCTCATAGTCCTTCAGTTGTCTTGATGCATAGGCAATAACTTTGTCGTTTTGCATAAGAACACAACCCAATACTTTATGTGAGGCATCACTATACACCACAAAATTTCATGTATTATTCGGCAGGGTTAACACAGGTACCACACTTAGCTTCTTCTTCAAATCTTGGAAGCTCTCTTCACATTTCTCTGTTCAAACGAATTTCACAGCTTTCCGTGTCAAATTTGTTAACGGAGTTGCTATCTTGGAAAAATCTTGAATGAATCTTCTATAATAATCGGCCAGCCCCAAGAAACTCCTCACCTCCGAAGGTGTCCTTGGTTGTTCCCAATTTATTACAGCTTCCACATTCGATGGATCCACTGAAATCCCATCTTTGTCAATCACATGACCCAAAAATTGTACACGATCGAGACAAAATTCGCACTTAGAGAATTTCGCGTACAGCTTTTCCTTTCTTAGTGTCTCCAATGTCGAACGTAAATGTTCCACGTATTCTTCTTGAGTTTTGGAATACACCAGAATGTCGTCGATAAATACCACTATGAACTTGTCTAAGAATGGTTTAAATACACTGTTCATCAAATCCATGAATGCAGCAAAGGCATTTGATAAACCAAAAGACATCACCAGAAACTCGTAATGTCCATAACGAGTTCTGAATGCCGTTCTAGGTATATCCTCCTTTCTTACCTTCAATTGGTGATACACACTTCTCAAATCTATTTTCGAGAAGTACTTAGCACCCTTCAACTGGTCAAACAAGTCATCTATTCTAGGAAATGGATACCTATTCTTAATAGTGACCTTGTTTAACTCCCTATAATCAATGTAAAGACGCATTGATCCGTCCTTCTTCTTCACGAATAAATCAAGCGCCCCTACGGTGATACACTTGGTTTGAATATATTTCTTATCTAGTAGCTCTTGCGCTTGCACCATCAATTCCTTCATTTCTACCGAGCCATTCTCAGATGGGGCCTTCGATATCGGTGCAGCGCTCTGCACTAAGTCGATTACTGAACTCAATCTCTCTCTCGCAAAAGTCCCGGCAAATCTTCCGTAAATACATCTACGAATTCCCTAACCACTAGTATCTCTTCCAGTTTCACACCCTTCTTTTGAGTATCGACTATGTAAGCTAAATAACCCACACAGCCTTGACTAAACAACTTCTTGGCCTGTATAATCGTCAGACATTTCATTTATCTAGGCGATTTGCTACCTTTGAAAACTACCTTTGATGAAGTCATAAGGTTTACACACTTCTTGTGACAATCAATTACTGCTCCATATTTGAACAGCCAATCCATTCCCAAAATTACATCAAATTCCCTAGTCTAATCGAAATTAAATATATCATCATTATATTCCCTTTTATCTTCACCTTACAGTTCTTGTATACGAACCTAACAGGAATCACCTCCCTATTCGCAATTTCTATGTTCAAAGGGAAATTCAGTTCTTCTCTAGGCAATTCTAACCTCTTAGCAAATTCATCAGATATAAACGAGCAAGTAGCACCCGAATCAAATAATACATAAGCATTAATATCGTTGATTGGGATAATACCTGACACCACATCTTTTGATTGCACAGCATCTTGCACAGTCATGTTGAAAGTTCTGGCTGTGGGTTTGTTTGATGTTGTAGGTCCATCAAAGGCCCAAGTACCTCCACTGATGCCTCCCTTACTTCTTGTTGTTTCTTCCACCTTCCTCTGAGGGCATTCACGAGCAAAGTGATCCTTGGATCCGCACGTGAAACATACATTCTTCTTAGGTTGGGTGTAATTTGAGGCGATGTGACCCTCCTGACCACAGTTGAAACATGTACGTTTCCCCATCAAGCACACACCCTTATGAAACCTCTCACATGTAGCACATGCTTCAAACTTCCTAAACTGCTGGTTACCCTGCTGGTTTCCAGTAGTCCCATTTCCGTTCCACTTCCTCTTAAAGTTGTTGTTGTTATTGCCATTTCCATTGCCTCCGCTACCATTCTTCACTTCCACCTCATTCTTCTTCTTCTTCTTCTTCTTCTTCTTCTTCTTCTTCTTCTTCTTCTTCTTCTTCTTCTTCTTCTTCTGCTCTTGATTGAATTTTGTCACTGCCTCGCCTCCACCTTCAGTGAGTACAGCCTTCTCCATCACTGCTGCAAACGTCTTCAATTGGAACAGGGAAACCCTACTATATAGCCAGGGCTTCAGTCCCTGTTCGAACCTCTTTGCCTTACGCTCGTTTATGCTGACCTGATATGGCGCAAACCTCGCCAATTCGTTGAACTTCATGGTATACTCAGATTCCGTCATCATTGCCTGCTTCAGTTCCAAAAACTAAACCTCTAACTGACTCTTCAAACTCTCTGGGAAATAGGTCTCGAAGAATAACTCCTTGAACCTATCCCAGGTCATCACTCCTGATCCTTCTCGGGTTTTATTGGCCTGCCACCAATAACTAGCTTCTGCTTTCAACATGAATGTTGCAAAAGCAGTCTTCTATTCATCCCCTACCCTAGCGACTTCAAATACTTTCTTTGTTTACATAATCCATGTTTGTGCCTCGACCGGATTCATGGATCCACAGAATTTAGGTGGTCCAACCGCCTTAAATTCCTTAAACGTTGTGCCTTGGTTTTGAGGTTGATTCTGTAACGCTCCTGTTAGTAATGTCATTAGTTGTTGGACGGGATTATCTTTAACATAGTTATTGTTAGTTCTCTCATTGGTTCTCTGTCGGGGTGGTTCACGCCCTGGGGCATTTTTCTCGTTAAAACAAAACATCTATTAGACTATTACTCAACTTCTTTAAGTATTTTCTAATTAACTTGCCTCGATAAAAGAAATAACCACATAACACATAATACTTTGAATAAAATAATAACTTTTATTTATTCATCATTACTTTGAAAAACATAAAAATAATAGCATCACTGCTATTTATATTCCTTCCCTGAACTTCAAAAGTTACAGGACAACATCATCATTCTCATATCCCATGGATACTTAACACTAGGGATTTACACATTATTTAATACTTATTACGTGCATAACAAGCACATTTCCTATGATTATCTATTAAGATACTCCGTAGCCTTTTGACGCTCTTCTTCCATAACTCGAAACATGGTTCGACGATCTAACACGTATGATGGCAGAGTCTCGAACTGAATTGGATAACCCATGACCCGATCTTGAGCTCGATTGATCACGATATTGAATACTTTATCCATCTCTTCCATCTTCATCCTCTTTGCTTGTGCGTCCCTTACTGCTCTTCCAGTTCGTTGATAAGCTTCCTCGTATACGTCTTCAGCTCTCACCCTCTTGGTAGCTTCTTCCTTCAGCTTGTTCTTCAGTTCTATGACCATCTCGATCAGTTGTTCCTTCTCTCCTTCACCAGCATCGCCTTCTCTTCAACATTAGTTAGACGCTCATCTCGATCCCGAATATCGCCGTCCTTCGTGTCATCATAGCGATCATTGTTCACCTACTATCTCCTCGCAACTCCTCAACTCAGGTCCCGAAGTTCCACGTTACGGTCGTAGACTTCATCATACATACGACCAACCATCGAGGTTAGTGGAGTCTCTTCCTCCTCGCCCTCGCTATCCTCATCCTCCCCGGGCAACTCCACGGATCCTCCTCATCCGTTTCCACATCATCATCCTCATCTTCAACCACTATGACCAATGGGGCTTACTCCCGTGGCAGTAGTTGTTCCCAAACAACCTGAATGTCGCGAGGCTCCTCCTCTATAGGCATCTGAGGTCCATCCTCCCTAGCCTGACTGGATTCTCCGACATTAGTCATCCTGACAACAAATTTTTAAAGTTTTAATTATTAATCATTCTACTCGACACTCACGAGCACATAAGTTATAAACACGTAAGCACATAAGTGTTTTATTACTTCTTCCTTAAAACTTGATAAGAGTTATCTCCACTATCTTTTCAAAGGTTACTTCCTAAGGCTTTTCCCCCCACCTAAGGTTCATAACCTAAAGCTTTGATACTAACTTAGACACCCCCAAATCTCTTGTATTTCATTACCTCAAGATTTGGTGTTCACATAATCAAAACATTCATTTATAACTACCCAATCATAAATAAAATTGAATAATAAACCTGCCCATACAGGAATTACACAAAATAAAATCTCCCAGGTTTTCAAACCTTTACAAACAATCATTCATGCGGAAAATTTAAAATAAATTTCATTACAATCTTTAAATCAAGGTCTGATAATAAAACTATCAAACTAATACAAGTCTTCAGTACTTGTTCATCTTTCCCTTTCCTTTACTGGTGCTAGGTACGTCACCCTTTCCATCTTTAGCTGTAAGGATTTTACAGGCAAGAGTGAGCAAACAAGGCTCACTTGAAATATCAATGAATAAAACTTTTACATTCTTTGCCCATTCAGGGGCTTAATAGAACTGAACAATAAGTTCTATTAACTTCTTAAACGCTCCTTGCCTATTCGTAGGCTTAAAAGAATCGAAACATTCCTTGCCCATTCAGGGGCTCAATAGAATTGAACAATAAATTCTATTAACATCTTAACCATTCAACTGAGGGTCTAATGACCACGAACCTTGTCCATAGTTATAAGTAATCTTTCAACTTTAACTTTTACAGTCAAACCACTATAATGACTTCAGGGTACTTAGGTGGATCAACCCTTCGTATATATATTGTATACAAACATTTCAAATAAAGAGTACAAAACTAAGCGTAACCCCTATAAATAGGGTTGTTCATCTCAAGATTTCGAGTACAAGTCCGCCCCAAAGATAGTTTGGTTTGGATACACTTCAAGGTAATTTGGAATTCAATGAACATCAACTAAGGATTAGTTGAATAAAAGATAATAACACTATGTTATTGAATAATCATAACTGAATAAACATTTCGTTCTAAGTTCATGCTTTAGGGATAATCTAATAGCATAACCATTGAATAACACATCATACCTTGCTTTGAATAACATTAAGCTAAGGTTACATCTTAGAATTTAATATCAAGCATGCACAACAAATATTAACTTGAACGATAAACTGGTTCAACAGAATAAAGGTACTTGCATGCTAATATAACAAGTTTAGAGTTAAGGAAACTTGCATAATAATAATAACTATCTCAACGAAAATGTGGAGATGGGAAGCTTGTATCTTCATGAATAACTGGATACAATTAAGTTTCTTAATGGAAATACTTTACTCAATAAAGTATAGCATATGAAATTTGCATAACGAAGCTTTAGGATTAGAAAACTTGCTCAATGTAAAAAGATAGGGATTTAGAATCTTGCCTTGCGCGTAGATTAACCCGTTAATATCCAAATCACAATATCCTATATACATATGTTAACATGACATGATTAGTCATAATCAACGCTACATCACGTATGGTATAAATGTCTAACCATGTAATCTCACATAATCAAATTCTATCTAATAAAACTAATAACAATATTTGTTAATTAGTAATTCCATGTTCACTCATAGTATTAACATACTATAATACCAGAAATATATACTCAACATTTATCATATATCATTCCTTTAAATAATCGGACTTTTGTGCAAGACAAAAGTCGCTTATAACTTTCAGAAGTGGCATATGGCCACACAGCTTGAATCAATGGTCGCATGCTGCATACCCTTGAGGTGTGCGCTTTATTGCAAGACTTACATAGGGACTCGGTATGTGAGGTCTAAGGTCCAAGGCCCGGCCTCATTCCGTCATCACACGACTTCGGTGATTTCAAGTGATGTGAAGTCTGGTCAAGGCGCGACTTTTACGCCATAAGGCAAAAACTTGACGTTGAGCGTGAATTTTGACGTGGCAATAAATCACAAAACAAAACAAAGAACAGAGCCAAAGCTACTGTCTTAATTTTTAACACAATTAACACCAATTAACATGTATAATTTCACGTAAATCACACATAAACATTATGAAGCATATACATACAAATTTTACACAACTAACCAACAATATCAGAAACTTAAATCCTTGAAAACACTATTTTTCTTTGAAACCAAAATTTTAAAACTCCATTGTTGATATCTAAAGTACAGTGAACGTAAATTCCACTATTATCAACCAAATTTGATTCCTTTGAAATACAAGTATACCAACATATAACAAATTAACATGAATAGTTCAATTCCTCAGTTAGCATACATAAATTTTGATATTTCTACAAAACATATATTCGTATATATATACTTCACTGTATAAACCAATTTCTTCCTTTAGCCTATAATTAGTATATATATATATATATATATATATATATATATATATATATATATATATATACACATGCTAGTGATAACAAATAAAAAAAATGATAAACCGAGACCTACAATTTCACAGAGAATATATACTGTAAAATATATATGATTACATAAACATAGATTAAGGTTATAAACACTTACCTTTTGTTGTTAAGAAATACTTGTTAAACCCTTAGAAAAGCTTGAAGAACTCTGTATTTCCTAGAATCCCAGCCTTTTCTCTCTCAGCTATCTATGTATTCCTTTTTTTCTTTTAGCAGCCAACTCTAAGGTAAGCCAAATAACAGTATACATATACTAAATAAAAACCAACGTAAGTCTTTTCAATTATTAAAAAAACTGACGCTCACTAATGATTCGTATTAAATTAGCAGTTACCAAAATAATATATATTATATATATATATACCACCCGCTCCCCGACTAGTCCTCGCTACGCTTCTCATTTCAAGAGAACAATAAAAGTAAAAGGGTGAGCTCAACTAGCCCAAGAGGGAAATATTATGACTAAGATAATACGTAATATATTATCGTTAGCCTTCAACAATGTTTAAACCGATACAATATAACAACCATCAAGTTTAACTGCAATGAACAAGCAATCCATTAAAAGAGTTAAGTAGAGAATAAAATCTACTATCTTTTATGATTTAAAAGGTTTTTCATCACTTTTATCGCTGGGACTCAGCTTAATAAATAATCCACATCATCGAATCACCCCTGCACTATGGCTAAGGATATTCTTTAGTATCACGACCACAATTATCCATGCACTACGGGCCAAGAATATTTGTGTATTCAATAATGGTCATGATCATGCCAACAACTGTCCATCAATGCACTACGGGCCAATGAAGACTTTTACCACATCATTTGTAATATTACGGTCATGATTACACCGAATAATCCCTGGCCATAATCATACCAAGTCCATCTATGCACTATAGGCCACAAATGACTTTCAACAAAATATAAACATGAGGATGATGACAATGATATAAGAATTCAATAAAACAAGTTCAAGAATTATTTTATCCAGAAAATAATATCGTCCAAATTGTCAACATGATACTACTTTGTAGAGTAAAAATCAAGAATGCTCAAAAAAATATTTCCATGAAAAGATACTGGATGAAACGCAAATATCAAGGATATTCTACTAATTTCATGGAGTATAGAAGTCAAAACTTTAACCAACTGAGTATAATAAGGAATGAAATAACAAAAGAAATCACCAGGCATGCGATAGATCCGCATGTGTAATTCCAATGTAATAATAAATAATGGAATCAATTAAAGATAAAACGCATGAGGGATGATATATTCTAAGAAAATAATATAGACGGAATCAGTCCGACGAAAACGCATGCATGTGATATATTCCAATGTAATAATAAAGATGTAATCAGTCCGTAAAAACGCATGCATGTGATATTCCAAATGTAATAATAAAGATGTAACCAGTCTCAAAAACGCATGCATGTGATATTCCAAATGTAATAATAAAGATTTTAATTAGGTCCCAAGGCAGAACGCATGCATGTGATGTTCAAATGAATGATAAAGAATGGAACAATGTAAGAATTTCACCGAGTATAGGGTAGCTTGCAGATACAAAAGTTATTCCAATGTAATAATAAAGAATGGAATAACAGATGTTCTCTTCATGGATAAGAAAGAAATAATACTCCCTACCTTTAGAAAAACTAGATACTGGAATAGTGAGGTAGTAGACTTCTCTTCTTCTTTCTATAATTTCTCTCTATAATAATCGCTCTAAAGCTTTTGTGAATTGGAGAGAAATGAAGGAAGAATGAGCTTCTATTTATAGAAAAATATAGTTTCGATAATTGCACGTTTTGGGGCTCGAAAAATTTCAGTGCAATACCTCTAACTTTTCCTTTATTTTTAATTTAGTCATGGAAGTATTATCAAACTTGCACCACCTCCCCTAATAGTAAATAATGCGATTCAATAGTAAATTATGTGAATCAATAGTTCTAGACATGTGAAAATACGAATGACTGTATACTACATCCATCTATACCTCCATTTTTAACTTAGTCATGCAAGTATTATCAATCTTGCTAAAACTCCCCTAATAGTAACAAGAATGTGAAATAATAGTATACACATGTGAACAAATAGTTATAATCATGTGAAATAATAGCAATCAATTGCTCATTTATCTGGTTAAATACCCGATTGGTCAATATAACCTCCAGACATCAATTATTATCGAAATAATTATCGATTTTCACTAACACAAATAATTCCAACACAATGAAACCATCTTTATCAAAAATATAAATTTTGAAATTTCGAAGTTTGACTTTTCCCAAAAAAGACAATTGTTGACTTTTTGACCAAATAGTGAATTCTGGAAAATTTTGTGTTTATAGACTATTTTTACTAATTTCATCATTCCGGACTCAAATATCACGTCCGCGTCTCCAAATTCAACTCCGAACACAACTTCAATTTTAATAACATTCATCATTAATATTATAACTCACAATATTTATCAACTAGGTCTTTTCCAGGAAAGAGGGGGCTTTCCAATAAGGATTTCTCCCTATTGGCGCGCAATTAGGTGACCAAACCACTCATTGATAGAACTTCTAGACATTGTAAATATTGCAATTTAATAATACGAATAACCTTGTCATCTCAATTATTGATTTAATAAAATAACATATTATGCAGATGATACTGTGACAATAATCGAGTCAATAATATGAGAGATACGATGCAACAATTACTGTAGCAATAATTGAGTATAACTAAGTGACTTCTCACGTAAGTATTAATAATCAATACCGTGTGCTACTATGCAACCAATGCCAGACATCGTACTTTTACTACTAAGGGTAGTTCAACAAAGATAATCTGTAAAACCTCCGCTGTTATTTTTATAAAATATTTTTGTCGTTTTCTAACTACGATAGTACTTCTGTTGTGGGGTCCACCAATGATTATGCCGTCGTACGAATATTTCCCGACAAAAAGAATATTATATAACAACTTCACAGTACTTTTGCAAAATTTATAAATACTACCCACAACTATAATATTATATCAAATCCACACCATAATATTCAAAAAATTATTTCGAGAAAATTAAATATTTATTCATAAAATCTGGGGTCTCACAATATATATATTTTATTAATTAAATTAATAATTTATATTCAAAAGAAAACCAAAAGCCATAAGGCTTTGTTTGGCAAACCATTTAAAAATTAAAGGATTAATATACTTAAAACTTTGTTTGGCAAAAACTAAATTAAAATTACTTTAATTTATTTTAATAACTCTTATAATATAGTTATTTGCCACACTTTATTTAATAACAAATTATTAAATAAATTACTTAATCACATAACTCAATCCACATAACACATTAATTATTTAACAAATAAATAATTAATTAATCACATTAATTATTTAACAAATAGATAATTAACTAAATCAACTCAATCAAATTGAACAATTATTTATTCAATAATAAACACATCCAATAAATATTTATATAAATATATAAATATTTATAATTTACATTTATAAAATCTGGAATGTTACATTCATTAACTAAATACTTGGGCTTATTATAAATCTCACATAGGTTTACACCTTATTCATATTGGACTTGCCCTTTATACAATATCCACCATTCCATTTCATTAGATTTTAATACATACATTCTCAATTTAAGTCCGCATGCGAATTATTGCATTTTCTATACTTAGATTATTATTACATAATCCATCTCGCCTCGATATTCTAACGTTACGTATTTCTCGGAAGTTCAAAAATAATTCCCGAGTGATAAACGGTGAATAGTGTTTTTCGTAAACTTTCTCGAAAAACTTTTATTTTCGTCTTAGAAATTCAAACACTTTAATTCAGTCACGTGGTTCAAATATTACAATGTTTTGACATTTCTAGGTTATAGAATGACATACATCTTATTAACACATATAATAACAAATAATATTATTTTATTCATTATTTAATTCTTTCAAATATTTTATAAAGGATCCGAATTTCTCGGGCATTACAGGTTTGAATTCAAATCCATACCTATTCACTGTGATAACACAAGTGCCATAGCAATAACTCATAATCCTGTCATGCATTCTAGGACTAAGCATATAGAAATAAGGTATCACTTCATTAAGGATCATGTGCAAAATGGAACTATATCTTTACAATATATCCCTACTGAAAATCAACTTGCTGATGTCTTTACAAAGCCTCTAGATGAATCCAGGTTTAACAAGTTAATAAGTGAGCTAGGCATGCTTTATTTACAACCATAAAATATATGCTCTAGTGTGTGCTAACCAAACAGATATAAAGGCTATGGTTGAAATCGTAGACATGATCAAGGGAAGTCCACGATCGCAGAGCTGCATAACAGACTCAACGATCATAGCACAGACTCAACGATCGTAACACAGACTCAATGATGGTAGAGCCCCATCAATAAAACAAAG
Source organism: Panax quinquefolius (assembly GCA_020205615.1). NCBI lineage: Eukaryota > Viridiplantae > Streptophyta > Magnoliopsida > Apiales > Araliaceae > Panax > Panax quinquefolius. The sequence goes on from CM035162.1 coordinate 67,868,384, forward strand.
GAGCATCCTGTGATGAGAAAGTTCAAAACAAAGCAATCCCTCTGATAAGCGCCTCAGGAACAAACCTAACCCTTGATTCACTCTATGAGGTTGGCCCTTCCTGAGTTACCTTAAAAGAATGCTAAGTCAAAAACTCATCACAAGGATCCGGACAGACTCGACGATCGTAGTTCGTACACCGATTTATCACGAAAGCGATTACTGCGATTGCGATCCGGACATCGATGATCGTAGTTCAGACACGATGATTGATGTTCAAACTCGACGAATGCAAAGCAGACTCAACAATCACAAAGGCCACCTCAATGATTGTAGTCCTCCCTAAGGACACATTAGCTCAAAAGGCGCTAAGGGCAAATCAGAAAAATCCTCCTCAGTCAAATTCGTAGAGCCAAGCAGAATGTGACATCTGCCCCACTAAACAAATATGGAGAGAGGGAAACTACAAGTACAGTTTAAAAATGCATTTTTGAAATCAGAAGTTCAAAAAGCCTATCCCTCTCCTATCTCTCTACAAGTAGAAACCCTAACCCTTAAGAAAGTTCAGACACCCATACTCCTTGCAAAAAAATCAATGGCAGCCTCCAACATCGTCTCTGGCTATAGACTATGCTTCGATGAGTTCAAAACCGCTGAACCCAAATTTCACAAGATTCTGACATTGATAAAGAAGGTAGGTCTCGAAGACGCTCTGGGTATGAGCACATGGATCTACCCAAATCTTATAAAGGAGTTTTCCAGGAATGGAGTTTTTTAAAATGAGGTCATCATGACGAAAGTCAAGGACGTGGATATCAAGCTAAAGGCTGAGGACATCAACCAAGCCCTAGGTTTCAAATCCGAAGGGTTCTCATCCTTAGATGGCATTGACTTCCATGAAGGCATAAAAAGGATGCACCACAAGAAATTCCCCACTGTCAAAGGATACAAGAAGAAGGAGTTTCCTTAGAGGTACGAATTTCTGGCCGATATTATTGGGAAGTGTATATGCTGCAAAAGTTCTGGCCACGATTCTGTAAATGAGGTGCAGCTAAGGCTCATGACTGTCATAAGCTAAGGGATACAGCTTAACTATGAAGCTCTACTGCTTGAATGGATAGGAAAATAGATCCTTAGCTCGTAGAAGACAAAGGACTCCCAAAAGATGCTCTACGGGCACTTTATAAGCATCATCTTACAGTCTGCTCTAGGTGATAAGATTGGGGACAATGAAGGAGAGTCCATCAATCCAAACAGACGGATGACCCATCAACTATTTGAAAACTGGAAAAGGAATCCAGCTGAGTATGTGCGCATGATGACTGAGTCCAGTGGAAGAACTGGTGATGTAAAGGAATCAGGAATTCTAGGAAACATGTTAGTCATCAAAGAAATTGAAGAAGAAGAGGAAGAAACCAACAAGGGAGAATGATAAGTAGGTTTATACCTATTTATCTGGTATCTGTTACTTGAATTAGTTGCTTAATCTCATGTTTCTTAGTTACTTTTCATGCATTTTGTGTTCGTTTTGTAGATTATATGCTTGGGAGCTAAAATCGCAAGGAATTGGTATGAAATCGCAAAGAAAAACAATCCGGACATCGTTTGGGATTTCATGTTCATTTCATATTCTTGGCTTGGAACTTGGATTATATTGTAGATCTTCTTCGTAGCTTTTCAGAACATCTTGAATCATTCCAATCGGAGTTCGGATGCAAGAGTTATGACATTTGTACCAACGGACGTCGAACGTCACTGTTTTGGGTGGCCATTTGCATATCAGTCATTTCTAGCCCAATTTTTACCTTCCTCCATCCGTTATTTCTCAATTCTCAAAAAATGAAAGTTGTAGATCTCGTCGATATCTTCGATTTGATAGGTAGCAGGCCTCGTAACTCTACCCGGATCAAATGTTATGGCCATTTTCCCAAAGGACGTCAGAGTAGAAAAAGTTTCCTTCACAAAACTGCCTTCGGGGTTGGCATGCAAGGCACAAAACAGGCCCCCAGCCCGCCGGGGTGGACCTTTTTCAAGTCTAGACCCCCGTCGGGGCGGGGGTATGCCCAGAAAGTGCGAAATTTGGTCAAAGTTGAGTCCAAGAAGGATTGTTTCGATCCGATTGACTGAAGGACTTCCAAGAGGACTTAAAGACATATGAAGAGACTTATAAAAGGAGGAGAATCACAAGGATTAGAGAGATTAGAGATTAGAGGAGAGAGAGGAGTCTATTAGATTAGATTAGAGTAGATTAGATCAAAACCCTAGTTCTTGTTAGATTTGGAGGTTGAAGCAACTTGGAGACCTTTGAAGATTCAAAGTAGGAGCGAGGAGGGAGCATCAAATCTACAGACAATAGATTCTATCTTCTCATCTTCTTCTATCTTTGTCTTTATTGTTTATTCAATTGTGGATTCTTAGTTTTAATTCAATAATCATTAACTAATTCTTTGTTTAAGATTACGATGGATCTTATTATGTAGTTTATTTTAATATGTTTCACTATCAATTATTATGTTCTATTGTGGGGATTGTCTATTGTGATTTGGACTTAATTGCTTAATTGCCTAGCTAACAATTACTGTGATAATCTATATGAACTCAAGAGATGAAGTATTGATTTAGATCTTATCATGATAGCATGTGTTTGTGATTTCTGCATAGATGGAATTCATGATTCGTGTTTAAGATAGAGATATGCCTTTACGCCATATGTAATCTTATAGAGAACTTGTGTTTTAAATCCTTTTTTATTATAATTCACATAGAGATATAGTGGATTAGTTAATTAGGGTGTCTTGCTTAATTCTATCTATAACGCCCCCAAATTCAGGTAATTGAAACCCGAACTCAGTGCTTTATGATACCATTTCTATGAGTGGAATAATACTAATAATAATAACAATAATATAAATATCAAACTTAACTTACATTTATCAGAGTCTAATCCCAAGTACGATACCTTTACTATATTCTTTACATGATATATATAATACATATCATTGTCTATATATTGTCTAACTATTACAAAAGATACCATTAAAACATATTATGTTTGCTTTCCTTTTCACTTGTTGTTGGCCGAACCTTCTATCTGTTCACACTTATCTGAAAACATTCAAATTAAGCAAGGATGAGCATTTGAGTGCACATCAAGTAATAACAATTATAATTATATTTAGCTGAAAGAATTAAATGTATTCTTTGTACATCACTTCTACAACGAATTTATAGTTGTGAAGTAAACTGAACCGATAATAATCACATAACAATTCTATCTCAAAATTTTGAAACTACGTATTGACTATATGTATAGGGTAGTCGACATAATATGAACATTATTTTAAATTTTCGATAAGGTTAGACAGAACTTCATCTGCAAACCGTTATAGCTTATGAGCACACGAGGGTGTACATCCCTTGATCAATACTACATTACAAGAACGATAGGATCGTTTCACTCTGTCTACCAAGATAAAAGTTTTCCCGTGATCGGGATGTTCATACTTAGACTGGAATCCGAAGCAAAATAATTTGATTGGATACAAAAAGGTTTTAACTTATTCAACGATATTTCTAAATATGTGTCTAGCTGGGTCAAATAGCTTAGACGGCTTTATATATATATATCAACATGTGTTTAACTACAATGATTATCCAAGTGGGGACACTTGTGTAACCATATTTAGAAATTAACGAACAAAATATATATCTGAATTACAATATACTAACATGTTGATAAACAATGATCGGATATAGAATATATCACAATAGGTTAATAATATAGTATATAATAATAATAATATTAATATTAAAGTATTAATATTACCCTTTAAATGATTTTTAAAACGCTTTAAAATCATTTTTAAAATGATTACTATTAATATTAAAATATTACTACATTATCTATCAAAATATTAAAAGTCATTAATTATAACTTAAAATATTTTTAATTCATTTATATCCTTTTAAATGATTTTTAAATAAATAAAATTATTTTTAAACTATTTATTTAATATAATTATTAAATAAATCTAATATCATTTAATATTAAATTATTAATGAAATTTTCCTTTAAATATCAAAAGTTATAATTTATAACTTAAAATATCTTTAAACACTTTATTTCTATTTTAAATGATTTTTTATAATATGAAAATCATTTTAAACATCATAATTTATTCAATATAATTATTAAATTATTCTAATATCATTATAATAAATAATTAATAAAATTTACCTTTAAATATTGAAAGTTATATTTTATAACTTAAAATATTTTTAAACTATTTATTTTCATTTAAAATGATTTTTCTAATATTAAAATCATTTTTAAAATAATTTATTTAATATAATTATTAAATAAATCTAATATCATTAATATTAAAATATTAATATTTTTTATGACAAAATATCAAAAGTTATATTTTATAACTTAAATATCCTTTAAATCATTTTTCTATAATTTTTAAATCATTAATTCTAATTTCAATAATTTATTTAATACATTTATTAAATAACTTTAATTACCATTAATATTAATTAATTAATGAAATTCATCACAAAATTTTAAAAGTTATCAAAAATAACTTAAATTATTTTCTTATACCATAATATAATTTTAAATGATTTTCAAAGTATTAAAATAATTTTTAACTAATTTATTTAATATTATAATTAAATAAATTAAATACTTTTAATATTCCAAAATATTAAATATTTATGAAATATATTCAAAATAATTAAAACTAATTTTCTGATTTTAAAATAATTTTAGGTAATTTATTTTGTATTTTTAATAATTAAAAACTAATTTTCTATATTTATTTTATTAAATATATTAATTTCGAAAATATTTGTTGTTAAAGACCACCTATAGCTGTCATAACTGTCGCTATAAGTGTTCTTCATTTTTTCTTCATTAAACCTGTAAATTCATACGGCGCTTTTAAATGTATATACTACTTTGACCATCGAATAATCTGATAAGGATGTTTACTGGACATTTATCTATCGAAAGCACAAAGTATGTATAATACAAATGTCATTCTATAAGATCAAACAATAAACATCAACAAAACACGTAAAACCAAAGCGATCCGAGCCTCCAAAAAGTCGATAAAGCGTTTTTCATTTTTCGGGTTTTCCGAAAATGAAGAACAGCTTGATAAGCATCCTATTTAGATCCTTTTACTTGTTTCTCGTGTAAAATTTTAGTGATTTAAGGCTTCCTATAATGGTTCAAACATGTAGTAATGTCGTATCCATCTATATATAACACTATATCACTCATAACAACATTAAATAATACAAGATCCGTATGGTCAAACCATGTCGAAACCTTGCTCATCAACCACCGGGTTTTCCGTAAAATCGCCAGTAATTTCTGGTCAACCAAAGTTCCCATCGTGATTATCTTTCATCCTGGTCATAATCTAAGTGTTATAATGACTTTCATGTGTACTCCATATACCATATTATAACATAAAAACAATAACATAACATAAATAACTAAAAACAACGAGATCAAAGCTCTCAAAAGCGTTGTCGAGTTTTTCTAAAGATTGGGTTACCCAGATTTTTCACATGGTCACGGTCGGTTAACCTTTTGACCACTTATATCTTTTAATATACCAACTAATATGGACCTAATTCTTGTTCCATATTAAAGATCTCATAACAAACTACAAGGCCAAAACATTTAAATAACAAAATACTTAACAAGGATAAGATCATGTGGGTCCGACATCGGATGGTCGCACACACAAAACAAAATTTTCCATTTTTGAAATCTTCAAATCCGAGCCTCTAGATGTTATGGATCTAATATCTAGAAACCCATATCATCATAGACACTACATATATAAACATATTTAACACAAAATCACAACTTTTAACAAAAGATCAAGGGTCAAAATTTTGGTTGTTAGGTTTTATACCTTTATTCAATAATTCTTGATTTCGCCTTCTTATGATATGTTAAGGTTGTTAGTGGGGATGTTCTTATAGGATCTATCTATATTATTTTTGTGGGTCTTGAGAGAGAGAGAGCTTGTGGAGTGAAGAGCACAAAATAAGTGAGATAAATGAAATTTCTCTTTTTGAATCTATATATATTACTTGTAATGCATGCATGATATATAGACTTTGGTTGTTCATAGATATTTAGGTCACAAATGTCAACTAAGTTGGTCACCAACTTCCTCTATTTTGTCTAGATATTCAAGTAATGCCCAAATAATACAAGAGGGGTAAAAAGGTCATTTGGCTTAAAATTTTAATGGCATTTTGGTCATTGGTTCAACCTTAGGGTTTAACCCTAAGGTTTAGCACAAAATAATTATAGAGATTTCCAATTAGGTTTTGTAAAATATAACATTTTAGTTTCTAAAATAAAATTTAGAAATCTCTAATTAGATTAACTTTACTAATTATATTATACATGAACATTAGGGTATTATTTACTAATTATAGTTAACCTTGCTAATTTAGCAATTAGGGTTTAAATTAGTAATTAGGTTTTTTAAATTACTAATTAGGGTTTGCAAAAAATAAAAATAATATTAGTTTCTAATTTTTGAAAAATTAGGGTTTCTTAATCAATTAGGTTTTTAATTACATAACACTTTGCTAATTAGGTTTAAGAGACACTAATTAGCATTACACTTTCCAATTTAGCGATTAGGGTTTACCCTAATCAAAATAGGGTTTATAATTTAGAAAAATAAAATAATAAGGGTTTATATAAAAAAACATTAGGGTTTTGAAAATTAGGGTTCTCCCTAATTAGGGTTAATATCTATAACACCAATCATAAATCACATTAACATGATTACGTAACAATCTTAAACTGGCATTCGACTTTTAAATTAGGGTTTAACCGCTTAAAACTAAGGTTTTGACATTATACACATAATTTGACCAACATTATCATAACATACAATACATACATATTAAAACTAAAATAAAATAATATTATTATAAATATCATTAATCACATAACATAATTACTAGACAGATTTTAAAGTCTCATTTGACTTCAAACTAGGGTTTATCATTAACATTAAAAATTAGTCCATCAAAACTGATCCTCACATTAACTTACACACATAAAAGTATACCTAATTATAACATCGAAAAATAAATAATAATATTATATTATTATTCTCATTCCATTGATAAAAATCCAAAATTAGGGTTTTGGATTCCATATCTCGATTTAATCATTTATATAACATTAATAATTAAGTTAAAATAAATAACTTAATTAATCTAAATAAATTCATATAATAAAATAATTATTATTATTATTCTATAATCCTTTCATATATTATTTAAATAATTTAATAATCATGTTCTCATGGAAAATAATTAATAAAAACATTTTTACTGTAAAATTAATTATTATAAGAATATAATTTATAATAATCAATAACTTTAAAATCAAATTATTTGCAAACATTTGTGTAATAAATATATTTTTATTTATTACATAATCACATAAACTTTATCTTGTACAAATCCTCATCCTTAAAAAAAAAAATTATACGCAAAATTTCTGATTTAATTATATAGAAAATATTGGGTTATTACATTCACCATCCCTTATAAAGATTCTGTCCCCGGAATCACCGTTTTAAAACTTATACATACACGGGTATATAGCATACATAATCATTGTACGTAGATCTCGATCATAATTGATCGAACCAATCTTTAACTATTCAGCATAAAGTTTATCTATTTGCTTATACAGAAAATTAATTTCTAATAGAACTCAATTTTCTCCTTCAAAATAATTTATAAAATATTTTACTATATATAGGAAAATAATATATATAAAAAATAAAATTTGTTCGAATAATACCTGGAGTTGCATCCCCGGCTGCTACAGTTTCTTGAACGGTCATGTTGAAGACGCTTGCGGTTGATTTCGTTGGTTTGATTATTGATGTTGGTCCCGTCGTCTCCAATGTCCTGCTGCCTTTCTTTGTTTGCGCATTCCTTGCCTCCCTTCTCCTTCTTGGATAGTCTTCCACCTTATACTCTATTGATCCACACTTAAAACACACAGACTTATCTTTTGCCCCTTCGTTATCCTAGCTATCATCAACGCCGCCACCTAGTGATCGCTTGATCCTCTAAATCCTCAAGCATGCGATGGCCTTTTGAAGTCTTTGACGTTCATCGATCGATTATCTTCTCGATCTTCCCGCGATCGGGTATTCCGCTCGCGTAGCTTGATCGTCCATATTCGCAAAATTTCAGATCGGGTCCGGTTTGTCCTCCACTTTTGTTGTGAGTGTTCTTTGCCCTTTAGTTTCATTTTCGTCTTAGCGGCATTATTATAAATTATTCTTATTAACTTACATTCTAAGCCTTATCATATACGCTTAACATATAACGCGAAATTTTCTATTCAAATAATCATGTACTCAAAATATTAGATTTTGAAAATTTGGTTTTTTGCATTAACCAGTACTCATATAATTAACTACTATCTTTATACCAACTTATTTCATTAATCCCATATAAATTCATACTCATATCACTTGACATACCATAGCAATACTGCTTTAAACATTCACTATCCCTTTATGACTCAAAAGTCAGGAATCGCTGTCACAACTTCTACAAAATTTGAAAGATATTACCTTATACAAACATACCTATCATATACATAACATAGAATCATACATATTCAAGTAATACTAGTACTACTTATTTCTTACGCATCCACTAAGTATCAATTGCGTAAAAATCTGTCTATTCCCATTATCCTCAATAATCCATTCACACCTAACTACACCTAGTTCGTCCAACTTAACATACATTATGAGTTTAAGAACTCACCACAAACATATGAGTTGAAGAACTCGACATTGACCACATATTCTTTAACTATACTTTACCTATCACCATACTATCGCTTCGTTTGGTCCCAGATTATACTTTTCAAAACAACCACCTCATTGAGGTAGCTTTCAATGTGAGCCTCTATTTCAGCTATTGGCTTTGATATTGGCTCGGTTATGGAGGTTGACTTCTTCTTTACGATTTGAGGGTATCATAATCCTTTTCTATCTGACATCTACACACAAACTATCTTGATTATCAACTAATATATACGCATAACAAATAATAGTTTTATAAAAGTTATCTTTTATTTTATTTGACAATGAATTTATTCAATTTATCTTCTTATAAACTCTATATTAGTTATTTGTATTTTCAACGTTTCCCTCTATTTCAAGGTTATAGCCTAAGGTCTATCACACCTAAGGTCTAACCCTAAAGCTCTGATACCATTTTGTAACGCCCCCAAATTTAGGTACTTGAAACCCGAACTCGGTGCTTTACAATACAATTTCTATTAGCGGAATAATACTAATAATAATAACAATAATATAAATATCAAACTTAACTTACATTTATCAGAGTCTAATCCCAAGTACGCAACCTTTACTATATTCTTTACATGATATATATAATACATATCATTGTCTATATATTGTCTAACTATTACAAAAGATACCATTAAAACATATTCTGTTTGCTTTCCTTTTCAATTGTTCTTGGCCGAACCTTCTAGCTGTTCACACTTATCTGAAAATATTTAAATTAAGCAAGGATGAGCTTTTGAGTGCCCAACAAGTAATAACAATTATAATTATATTTAGTTGAAAGAATTAAATGTTTTCTTTGTACATCACTTCTACAACGAATTTATAGTTGTGAAGTAAACTGAACCGATAATAATCACATAACAATCCTATCTCAAATTTTTGAAACTACGTATTGACTATATGTATAGGGTAGTCGACATACTATGAACATTGTTTTAAATTTTCTATAAGGTTAGACAGAACTTCATCTGCAAACCGTCATAGCTTACGGGCACGAGGGTGTACATCCCATGTACCTCAGTGACGATCAATACTACATTACAAGAACGATAGGATCGTTCACTCGTCACTTCAAGGCGTATAAAAGTTTTCCCGTGATCGGGATGTTCATACTTAAACTGGAATCCGAACCAAAACAATTTGATTGGATACAAAAATGTTTTAACTTATTCAACGATATTTCTGAATATGTGTCTAGCTTGGTCAAATAGCTTAGACGACTTTATATATATATAACAACATGTGTTTAACTACAATGATTATCCAAGTGGGGACACTTGTGTAACCATATTTATAAATTAACTAACATAATATATATCCTAATTACCATATACTAACATGTTGATAAACAATGATCTGATATATAGAATATATCACAATAGGGTTAATAATATAGTATAATAATAATATAATTCTCAAACTTCTTACTCATGTCCATCAGATAAAGGAAATGCAAAGGTAAGATATCTGTTCTGATGCTACCGCTACAGGATCAGTAACTTAGTTCTATCTTTTATATAAACCTATCATTAATAAGATCATTTGATCGATTAGAATAACATACTATAACACATAATAGACCGCTTATCAGAAATAATACATAACCTAATCACATTATCACATATGTTCCACAACCATTGAATCACAAATAAACACATATCTAATCAAATTATCTAAGTATAGATCAATTTCTGAAATATGTCGGTGTACCAATGGCTTTATCAGGTAATTATCGAGTCTAAGACTCATCCTCGTAGTTCAATATCTCGCAAGTATCACTCATATTATTTTTAAATGACTTATAATAATTTATAAACATTTATTATAATTTATCATAAATTTTCAAACACCTAATCTTTATTAAATGATTTAAATATTAAACAATTATATTATCATTAATATTTAATTAATATTAAACCATTAATGAAACCATTGCCAAAATATCAATGTTATTTATAATAACTTAAAATACTTTTAAAGTATTAATATTACCCTTAAATAATTTTTAAAACGTTTAAAATCATTTTAAATGATTACTATTAATATTAAAATATTACTACATTATCTATCAAAATATTAAAAGTCATTAATTATAATTTAAAATATTTTTAATTCATTTATATCCTTTTAAATGATTTTAAATAAATAAAACAAATTTAAACAATTTATTTAATATAATTATTAAATAAATCTAATATCACTTAATATTAAATTATTAATGAAATACTTTATTTCCATTTTAAATGATTTTTATAATATTAAAATCATTTTAAACTAATTTATTCAATATAATTATTAAATAATTCTAATATCATTAATAATAAATAATTAATAAAATTTACCTTTAAATATTGAAAGTTATATTTTATAACTTAAAATATTTTTAAACTTTTTTTATTTTTATTTAAAATGATTTTTCTAATATTAAAATCATTTTAAACTAATTTATTTAATATAATTATTAAATAAATCTAATATCATTAATATTAAAATATTAATATTTTTTTATGACAAAATATCAAAAGTTATATTTTATAACTTAAATATCCTTTAAATCATTTTTCTATAATTTTTAAATCATTAATTCTAATTTCCATAATTTATTTAATACATTTATTAAATAACTTTAATTACCATTAAAATTAATTAATTAATGAAATTCATCACAAAATTTTAAAAGTTATCAAAATAACTTAAATTATTTTCTTATACCATAATATAATTTTAAATGATTTTCAATTATTAAAATCATTTTAACTAATTTATTTAATATTATAATTAAATAAATTAAATACTTTTAATATTCCAAAAATATTAAATATTTATGAAATATATTCAAAATAATTAAAAACTAATTTTTGGATTTTTAAATAATTTTTAGTAATTTATTATGTATTTTTAATAATTAAAAACTATTTTTTCTCTATTTATTTTATTAAAATAATTAATTTCTGAAAATATTTATCGCTAAAGGGCCCTATAGCAACAGAACCGTCGCTATAGGTATTCTTGAGCTGTTCTTCGCCAAACCCAGAAATTCATGGCAGTTTTCGAGTATACTACTTTGACCACACGTAACAATCGGATAAGGATGTTGCTAGCCTATCTATTGAGCACAGTGTATAGACCTAATGTCATTATATAAGATTCAACAACAAATACAAACAAACAACGTAAAATGAAAGCGATCTGAGCCTCCAAAAAGTTTGACAAAACTGTTCTTCATTTCTGGGTTTTCCAGAAAATGAAGAACAGTTGATAGTACCATATTTGGATCCTTTTAGCTTACGTTATGGTTCTAGTTTGTGAGCTATAATGGTTCAAACATGTAGCCGACATGTTAGGGTCCATATATATAACACTATATCACTCTAACAACATTACAAGAACAAGATTTGGCATGGTCAAACTATGTCAGAAACCTTGTTCATCAACCACATGGGTTTTCCAGAAAATCGCTAGAACAGGTGGTCAACCAAAGTTTGACTGTGATTATCTTTTATCCTGGTCACGATCTAAGTGTTATAATGACATTCATGTGTACTCCATATACCATTTTACAACATAAAAATAATAACATAACATAAATAACTAAAAACAGCGAGATCAAAGCTCTGCAAAACGTTGTCAGAGTGTTCTTGGTAATCTGGGTTACCCAGATTTTCACATGGTCATGGCCGGTTAACCTTTTTGACCACTTATAACTTTTACTCTACCACTGATATGGACCTGATTCAAGTTCCATATTAAAGATCTCGTAACAAACTACAAGGCCAAACATTGAAATAACCAAAATACTTAACAACCAAAGATCTACGGGGTCTGACATTGGACTGTCAGACACAAAAACAAAATTTTCCAGAATTTTGAAATCTTCAAATCCGAACCTCTTGATGTTATGGATCTAACATCTAGCAACCCAGATCACTTATAGACACTACATAGAACATATTACACCACATAATCATAACTTTTAACAGAAGATCAAGGGTTGAAATTTTGGTTAGGGTTTTATACCTTTATGCATCAATTCTTGATTATGGCCTTCTGATCTGTTAAGTGTGTTAGTGGGCCTTGAATATGAGACTGATCTACTATTGTTTTTCATGGGTCTTGAGAGAGAGAGAGAGAGACTTTGTGGAGTGCAAGAGCACAAATGGCTAGATAAATGAAATTTCTCTCTCTTGAATCTATATATATTACTTGTAATGCACATGGCTAATACACTTAGGTTGATTTGCTGGATATTTAGGTCACAAATGTCAACTAAGTTGGCCACCAACTATATTTTGTCTAGATATTCAAGTAATGCCCAAATAATACAAGAGGGGTAAACTTGTCATTTGGCTTAGAAATTTAATGGCATTTTGGTTATTGGTCTAACCCTTAGGGTTTAACCCTAAGGTTTAGCATAAATAATTTGTAGGATTTCCAATTAGGTTTTGTAAAATGTAACATTTTAGTTTCTAAAAATAAAATTTAGAAATCTCTAATTAGATTAGGTTTACTAATTATATTATACATGAACATTAGGGTATTATTTACTAATTATAGTTAACCTTGATAATTTAGCAATTAGGGTTTACAATTAGTAATTAGGTTTTTTTTTAAATTACTAATTAGGGTTTGCACAAAAATAAAAATAATATTAGTTTCTAATTTTTGCAAATTAGGGTTTCTTAATCAATTAGGTTTTTAATTACTTAACACTTTGCTAATTAGGTTTAAGAGACACTAATTAGCATTACACTTCCCAATTTAGCGATTAGGGTTTACCCTAATCAAATTAGGGTTTATAATTTAGAAAAATAAAATAATAAGGGTTTATAAAAAAAACATTAGAGTTTTGAAAATTAGGGTTCTCCCTAATTAGGGTTAATATCTATAACACCGATCATAAATCACATTAACATGATTACGTAACAATCTTAATGTGACAACCCCAAAATAGGTCCATTCCATTCAACCCATTCTGAGTTGTCAAATACATGGTGCAGAAAACAACTACAACTTTATTACAACAATTGTCGTGCAAAATACAACAACACATATGCTGTGAGTTTGGATACAAATATATACCAACTGCGACTCTCATCCCAACCTTGATAAGACGTCACAATGACACCTTACATAAAAGTATAGTCAAAACCGCTTTTAGAAATTAGAATCTTTGGGAAGTGCTCAAGAAACCTTTCGTTACATGGGAGGTCATGCGTCTAGGTTATGATAGATATCATATGGCCACAGAATTATCCTTGGTTGACCCAATAGACCCCAAAGAAAAATGAGAAGATTACTATCATATTCTTCCCAATGGTGAGTCTTCTCTTGATATATCATTATCTCCACTGTCTCTAATTGAGAATTATACTTCAAACAAACACCAAGATAATACAGGTGTAGTGCTGGCGTAGATATACTCAAGAAGTGGATATACACAACCACGCTCTTATGATGACACGAGGTTGTATGTCATTAGACATCTTGTATGATAGTGTCAAAACACCCTTCCAACGTTGGGTTCGCCTCACCCTAGTTGATTAACCAAATATAACTACTAAATGATGGCCACCGCTCTATTCCCCTATTACCCTCGTCAATTCCAAATTACACTCTTATTACACCGAAAGGAATTGTGAAGCAAAAGGGTGAGCACAACTAGCTCAGTAAAGAATATCATGAATAAAGATAATTAAATTATCAATAGCCTTCGTCAATAATAAATTAGAGATTTAGAACATATGGTAGATGATAAAAATTTCAACTATAGTTGCAGCGGAACGAGCAATCCATTAGAAGAGTCAAATAGACTATAAATTCTATTATCTTCTCCATGTTAAAAATCCACCAACAATATTTTATCCCTGTAACATCAATCAACAATTCTGGTCCACAATCATATGAATAACTCATAATCATAATTGTAGTTCTAAATTCCTCTTCTCATCCAGGACGAAGATAATTTTCATCACCTATCTTTACCTGAAACATCAAAGATCATGGTTACACCAAATCACATTTCCTGTTCATAATCATACTAATAACTTCATCTTTGTACTACGACCAAAGATATTCATTTGTATCACCAGTTGGTCATGTTCATCTCAACACCTGTTCATCTTTGCACTACTGGCCAAAGATATTCAACAACATGTCATTTTTGTACTACGGGCCAAAGATATTCATCAACAATTCATCTTTGCACTACAGGCCAAAGATATTCCTCAATAGTTCATATTTGCACTACAGGCCAAATATATTCATCAACAGTTCATATTTGCACTATAGGCCAAATATATTCATCAGCAGTTCAAATTTGCACTACAGTCCAAATATATTCATCAACAGTTCATATTTGCACTACTGACCAAATATATTATTATCTCAAAGAAATATATAATCATTTCAGAATTTATATAAACAATAATTATAACCATGTTGATCATTTCACCTTTGCACTTAAGCTAAAGATATACAATTATAAATTCAATGGTCACGATCATACCAGATAACAATTCAACTTTGAACCATCGGCAAAGAGAACCCATAGTCATGATCATATCAATAATCTACCCATCTTTACACTCAAGTCAAAGAGAAATTAATATCATCATTAGTGTTATAAAAAAATGTTATATATGATAATAAAAATAATATAATCAACATATAGATTTAATCTCAAGAGTAATATTCATAACTCAACTATAATTTGGTCAGAAAAAGAAATTAATTTTGTTGTGAATAGTACCCGTGAATAGTAACTCATGAATAGTAACTCATGAATAGTAACTCATAAATAGTAACTCATGAATAGTAACTCATGAATAGTAAACCCGACTCAAAAAGGTAGAAATTCCACAATAAAATCCATACCAATATTTCGGTATAATGATATTGAAATAACATTTCTTAAACTTATAAACAATTTATTTTAATTGTTTACACTTTACTAAATAATGCATTTAATCATCCTAAAATTCCAAACTCATAAAATTTCATCACCAATAACCAAAACTCTCATCAAAAATCTGCATATACCTCATATATGATTCTCAAGCCATAAAATCATATTTTTCAATTTTCTTACTTCACATAACATATTTAATTATTTTACTCATAACTAGACCATTTTCATGAAAAATACCAAATCAGTTCCAAAAATATTTCTTTTCTGGGATTTAGCAGAATATAGTCCTATATTGAACATATATTTTTCTCAAAATTTTTAAAATTCATTTACTATTTTTCATATGGCCAAAACCGCCGAATATTTAGACATTTATCATAAATTGTACTCTTGTCCAAAAATTCCAAAATTTACAGAGTACACTGATATTATATAGATATACTCCCAATAAAAATTTCATCAATTTTGGAGTTAAACACAAGGAGTTATAAGCAGTTACTTTTAAAATAGTCTTTTCCCGTAAAATTCATAACTCTTAATCTATACATCCACAAATCACCATTTTTGGACACAATCAACAAAACTCATCAAAATATCATTTCCAATTTTTCTAGAATTTTCTGAAGGTCGAAAGAAGTACGAACTGAAAAACATAATAACCCTTAAAATCCCTTACCTCAAAAGAGCAGTATTTCTGACTTGAATATCAGATATAACGCTGAATGAACTTGCGTCGTATAGCAACACTCAAGATATCTAAATACTATCAAAAATATACTTGATAATATAGAGAGAGAAAACTTATGTTTCTGGTGTGAATTTCAATTCTAACATAAGAACCTATTTATAGGAAAATGCTAGAACGCCAAAGGAGACTAAAATAATAAAATATTATTATTTATTCTCATTCTTTCTACGCATGCTTTGAAAGCCATCAGCCCCTCAATTCTAAAAATTTCAGCAGCCCACATGTTATTGACACCAACCAAAGTGGGTCCCACCCATAAATTTAATATAAATCATTTTATTTTCCGAAACTTCAATAATTCATAGAAAATAGCCTGATTATCAGAAAAATATGAATTTTATGTCCATTATGACTGAAATTGAATTCTTTACAACTTTGTAGCTTTGAGTTTTTCCAAATTCCAAACCAAAAATATCTGAAATTCACAAACGGATGATTTTTAATACCTCCACACCGACAAAATAATCGATAAAACACCTCAACATTAATTCCTTCATTTTTATCCACATAAAATAAATATATCCATCATTTATATTCACATAAAATAAATATTTCCTTATCATATAAATCAATAATTAATTATTCACAAATAATATTACGTAATCACAATAATGACAACAAGGCGCCTCCTCAGAAAGAGGGGGCTTCCAATAAGGATTTATCCATCGGCGCAAGCAATTAGGTGACCAAACCTCTCCTTGACGTAACTTTCTAGACATTACCAATAATGCTATCTAATAATATTATTCAATTAATATGAATTATTGATCCGATAATGGAAAATATCATGCGATGACAATTATCAAAACAACAATAATATAAAATATCAACTCGCATGACGCCCCCAAAATTGGTATACACCACACCCATTCTCGAAATCGCCAAATACATGGTACGTAAACAACTACAACTTTATTATTACAACAAGAAAAGCTGTGAGTTTAAATACAAATATTATCTTTTAGACAATATCTATACTCAAATAAATCCCCATCACATTTATTGATACATTATTTTACAAAATGGTGAGGACTACTAAACAACTCTCTCTAGAACCTTCATTCCATACCCCGACTAGTACTTTCGCTACATTCTCGCCTCCCCGAGAAGAAAAAATGGAACAACAAGGAAAAGGGTGAGCTCAACTAGCCCAAAGAAGAATACTACGACTAAGATAATATACAACAAATTATCGTTAGTCTCCAACAGGAAAAATCTGATAGAATACAATAGACAACAAGTTTCAGATCAATATTCGCAAAAAATAATAATTCATAGAAGAGTTACGTAGAGAATGAAATCTACTATAATCTATGAATTTAATACCATCATCAATATTTTATCCTCGTAACATCAATCAATATTCATCTCAAATCAAATATTCATCTTTGCACTACAGCCAAATATATTCATCAATCGGTCATGTTCATCTCAACACTGCTCATCTTTGCACTAAAGGCCAAAGATATTCATCGATCCATTATGTTCATTTAAACACCGCTTCATCTTTGCACTACACAGCCAAAGATATTCTTCGAAATCATTCATCTTTGCACTACAGTCAAGATATTCAATAATATCATCATTTAAGACCGAGGATGGTGAAAATATATTTTAAAGAACGAATACAGTGAAACAAAATGACAAGGATTAAGGATTAAGGATTCGTACTTTGTTTTATCCATGTCCAACAATACCTCAAAAATAATCATAGTGGTGTAAAATTCAAGAATGATCAAAACATGGATACAATCAAAGCTAGTATCCGTATAGATGTTTTGACGAAAAAGAAGAAATTTTATTTTTCGATGAATAGTGCCAGATATCGTGAATAGTGCCGATATCGTGAATAGTGTCAGATATCGTGAATAGTGCCAGATATCGTGAATAGTAACTCGACACCAAAAGATAGAAATTCCACAAAAAAACATTTTCACGCTTCATGAATAGTACTCGTGAATAAGAACTCGTGAATAGTAACTCATGAATAGTAACTCGTGAATAGTAACTCATGAATAGTAACCTCGACATGAAAAAGTTCCAAATTTGATAAAAACTTCGATCAATATTTCAAAGATAATGATATCAAGAAATAATATCATTACGAAAAAAAAAATAATATCCCTTACCTCAAAGAATCAGTACTTCGGAAGGAAAGGTCGGAAGTGATGCTGAATGAAACTTGTACCAACAAAGAACTCTCAAAGTATCTAAATACTCACAAAATACGCCAATAATATAGAGAGAGAGAGAGAAAACTTTGTTTCGGTGTGATTTTCAATTCTAACTTAGCCTCTATTTATAGGAAAATGTTAGCCCGCAGAAGGCAGACTTGACTGCAAGCACCGATGACTTTACCTCGCTACTATTGCCACCCACCACATTTGAAATAAAATTCAGCACATTTTTCACCAACCACAAGTGGGGCCCACCAATTCTAGAATTTTCCACCAAAATCATTTATAACCTAATTTCTAATCACCACCTCTTAAAATTCATAATAAATTATACGCTCATCTTTAATGGTTCAAAATTTGTGGACATATACTCAACTTATATATGTATAACATATCCAAAAATTACAACGATCCAACTATTTCGGATTAAATATTATAACTCACACAATAAAGTCAGTAATAACAATCCGATTTGATCTTTTAATACCTCCAATCCGACAAAAATACAAATAAAACATCTCAAAGATTAATTCCTTCATTAATAACCACATAAATAAATCCATCATTTATATCCACATAAAATAAATATTTCTTTATCATATGAATCAATAATTAATTATTCACAAATAATATTACGTAATCACATTTATGACAACCAGTCGCTCCCAGAAAGAGGGGCTTTCCAATAAGGATCTCTCCTCATCGGCTCGCAATTAGGTGACCAAACCTCTCCTTAGATGTAACTTTCTAGACATTGCCAATAATGTTATCTAATAATATTATTCAAATAATATGAATTATTGATCCGATAATGGGAAATCATGCAAAGGATAATTATTGAACAACAATAATATAAAATATCAACGCAAAGAATTATTGAATCAATAAAATAAAATATTGAATAAGAATTACTGTGGAAAATTATTGAGTAGTGCCATCTTACGTATTTAATCAATAATTCAACAATATCAGTAATACCGCAGCACATCTTGTGCAACCACGCGTAGACATCGTATTTTAACCACCGGTATTCCAACAAATTTTAAATCAGAATAACTACGCCAAGTTATTTATAACCACCCAAACTTTGTCGCTTTCCTCATCCAATCGCTTCCGTTATGGGCCCACACACGGTCACATTCAATGCATTTAATATTCCCCGACAAAGATTTAATATTCCACGACCAAACGAATATTCTCCGACAAAGCATTTAATATTCCACGACCAAACGAATATTCCCCGACAAAATGAATATTTTATAACCACTTGCTTATTTTGAAATATTTATGATTTAACCCTTAACTATCCACATTAATCAAATCAACCCTTACTATTTCAAAATAATAAATAAAGGAAATTCCTTTTTATTTAAAAAATTTCGGTCTTTACAACCTCCCTCCTTATGAAATTTCGTCCCTCGAAATCGACGACGACTGTGTTTCAAAAGGTGAGGATACCTCGCTTTCATTTCCGCTTTCCAATTCCTGTGTCATTTCCTCTATAGCATGATTCCTCCACAAAACTTTAACTTGTGGTATGACCTTTCATAAGGTAGGGACATGCTCCTTCCTATCCAAGATCTTGACAGTACCTCCTCATACGCTAAGTCTTCTACTATCTCGTCCCGGTTCTAACTCAATAACGTGGTTCGGTCTTTCACATATTTACGAAGTATGATATGTGAAACACATTATGAACACGAGACATACTTGAGGTAACGCAAGTCTATAGGCTACATTTCCTACTCGCTAAGAATTTGAAATGGACCAATAAATCGTGGATTTGAGCTTTCCTCTCTTCCCAAATCTTGTAACTCCCTTCCATGGAGCAACTCGTAATAATACATGATCCCCACATTAAATTCCACGCCCTTTCGATGAAGATCCGCATAACTCTTTTGTCGATCTTGTGCTGCTTTGTATACGCTTGTCGAATCATTTGGATCTTTTCTTGAGTCATATCGCATTTCAACTCGGGTCCCAAATAATGTTGCTTCACCCACCTCATCCCAACATATTGGAGAACGACATTTTCGTCCATATAATGCTTCAAATGGAGCCACACCTATACTTGCTCGATAATCTGTTGTCAGAGGAAAATTCCACCAATGGTAAATACTTATCCCAACCGCCTTGAAGTCTAGGACACGTAGTTTTAATAAATCTTCAAGAGTTTGAATAGTCCTCTCGATTGTCCGTCTGCTTGGGGATGGTATGCCAAATCAATCGTAAATTGCGCCCATAGCTTTCTAACCCAAAATCATGAAGTGAATCTTGGGTCACGATCCAAACTATGGATACAGTGCATGCCATGCAACCTCACAATCTCATTTACGCATATACTAGCAAGACGCTCAAGTGAATAAGTCTCCGTGACGGCAAGAAATGAGCGAGACTTGGTTAATCTATCAACAATAACCCAAATAGCATTGATGCCTTGAGAAACCGTAGGAAGACCCCTAACGAAATCCATGGTAATGTGTTCCTACTTCCATTCCGGAATCTCAAGTGGTTGCAACGGACCCTTAGGTACTAGATGCTCCGCTTTTACACGCTGGCAAGTTAAACACATCGAGATAAACTTTGCAACTGCTCTTCATATTGTTCCACCAAAATGTATGTCAAGATCACGATACATTTTAGTACTTCCGTGATGGATTGCAAATGGTGTATTGTGTGCCTTCATCATAATCTTGTACTTCAAATCGTAGTCGTTAGGAACATAAAGTCTAGAGTGGACTCAAGTATTCCTTCTTCATCAATTCTCGCCCTAATAGCTCCTTCTTGTACTTTCTTCTTCATACGGAATAGCTCCTGCCTGGTGGCTTTGAGCAATTTTAAACTTTATTGATTAAAGTTGATTATACTCAGTATATTATCACGTGGGTACCTAGAGTTTTCATCTCCATCTCTATTATTTGTAAATTATAATGAAATTAGTCTTTGACAATATCGTATTCGACTTGTATATCGATCTTCTACTCAACACGCCGCCTACCACGTTCGCTTTTCAGGGATGACATGGTGTAACATGTCTTTAAATGAGTCTCCTCTTGAGTTCTTCAAGCTCTTCCCACATTCCTTGCTCCATTTGAATTTTGTATCTCTACGAGTTAGCTACGTTAATGGAATAGCGATTCGAGAATATCCTTCAACGAATCTCCGAGATAATAACCAACTAAGCCTGAAAAAACTACGATTTCGATTCTGACTTAGGTTGCTCTCAATCGTGACTCATATCCCAATCTTGATAGCACGTCACAATGACACCTATCGCTTTACTATCGCATCGAATATAACGCCCCCTCAGAGAGTCTCGGCTCTTTGCATTCCACAAAGGAAGTCACAAGATAAAGGCTCGGTACCAAATTTATAGTTGAATTTTTAACTCCTCAAGTTCAATAGAGCCATTCGATATGAGATTTTAGAAATGAGTTTTGTACTGGGTTCAAATTCGATACAAAATTTAATATCAGGCTTTGGGAGTAAGCCAAGAAATTCTTCAGGAAATACATCAGGAAAAATCAATAACAACAGGAATATTATTCAAATCTGACGTGTCTTTATTCAAATCCATAACATGGATTAAGAAAACTTGACATCCGTAATAAACGAATGACTTCATGGCTTGATATGAAAATGTTTGATTACAATGGTTTGATTGCTTGAATTCGAATAACAGGTTGCTTAGGAATATGAAAACTAACAACCTTACAAAAGCAATCAATTTGGCATGATGAGTAGTTAACCTTAAAATCACATCAAAAGCAAATATCTCTATAGAAATAAGGTTAACAGATAATGTGATAGTGCCAACCTGAATCAAACAAGATTTCTAAACAACAGATGTAATGAAAGTTTCTCCTAACGGATTCTCCATAAATAGGTCAAAGTCTAATTTCTCCGTAGTCAAGTTCAAACGTTGAGCGCAAGCAAGAGAGATAAAAGAATGGGTAGAACCCCAGATCTAGTAAGATATAAACTTCGCAAGAATTTATAATTAACTAACCTGCGTAACTTCGTTCGTTCCTCTCCTTTCATTTTGACCGGCCACGACAAACGCTCTTCCAAGAACCGTTGACTTTGACTTTTCTCGGGACATCCTTTTGAGTCACCATTCACGCTGGACTGGTTTCGATATCGTATAACTCGAGCGATATGTCCTTCTTTTCCACAATTATAGCATACCTTGAAGGCTTTGAACAGCTTTGAATTTATATGTCCCTCCTCTCCACATCTCAGTAGCATCTAACCGGCGATCGTTCTTTCCCTAGAATTTGTTGATGGTGCCGATGTTGTCACGCCGACGCCTTCCCGCCATCGTTAAATCTTCTTTTTAGATTGGACATCTCTTTCCATAATATCAACGCGTCGATGCGCTTTTTACCCATGCATCACTCATTCTCACTGCTCGCTTATTTCTTCTTTCAAATTTCGATTCCAAATTTTATCATCTTATACTCGCCAAAGAGTGCTTCTGCTCAAGCATTACGATCGGGTAACACAAGCTTGAATCGTTGCATCCTTTTGCTCCACGACCGTCTGCAATTCTTTAGCCCGCTTCTTCTAACTCATGAATACGATTTTGCAATTCTATATTTCGATCATAAAATACCTCTAATAAACTCTCTTGCAATTACCTCTTCTTCCTCTTCTTCCTCACTCTCACCATTACCTCTCATGATTATCTCGTGCAACTATCAATTCTTCACTCACCACATGGATATCTCTAATTCCTTCTTCACCGACATCACATTATCCCGGGGTCATGATTAGAGGTGTCTCCACGATCTCATTCACTCCATTGTTAATGTTCTCGTGCAAACCATTCTAAAAAACTATCATAAAACAAGGGTTAATTAAATAAATTAACAAATCACATAATACCCCTATAATACGACCAACCAACAAATAAGCTTTAGGTAGGACACACTAGCGAAGGATTTACATCGCCTCCCTCCTAGTTTTATTCCCCGATCTCCGCCAGAGATCATATCCCTAAGCTCGATACCAACCGTGACGCCCCCAAAATAAGTATACACCACACCCATTCTCGAGTGCCAAAATACATGGTATGTAAAACAACTACAACTTTATTATACCAACAAGAAATCGTGAGTTTAAATACAAATATTATCTTTTAGACAATATCTATACTCAAATAAATCCCCATCACATTTATTGATACATTATTTTACAAAATGGTGAGGACTACTAAACAACTCTCTCTAAACCTTCATTCCATACCCCGACTAAGTACTCGCTACATTCTCGCCTCCCGAGAAGAAAAATGGAACAACAAGGAAAAGGGTGAGCTCAACTAGCCCAAAGAAGAATACTATGACTAAGATAATATACAACAAATTATCGTTAGTCTCCAACAGGGAAAAATCTGATAGAATACAATAGACAACAAGTTTCAGATCAATATTCGCAGCGGAAATAATAATTCATAGAAGAGTTACGTAGAGAATGAAATCTACTATAATCTATGAATTTAATAAATTCATCATCAATATTTTATCCCTATAACATCAATCAATATTCATCTCAAATCAAATATTCATCTTTGCACTACAGGCCAAAGATATTCATCAATCGGTCATGTTCATCTCAACACCTGTTCATCTTTGCACTAAAGGCCAAAGATATTCATCGCCTATCATGTTCATTTAAACACCGCCATCTTTGCACTACAAGCCAAAGATATTCTTCAGAAATCATTCATCTTTTGCACTACAGCCAAAGATATTCAATAATATCATCATTTAAGACCGAGGATGATGAAAATATTTTTAAAGAACGAATCCAAAGAAACAAAATGACAAGGATTAAGGATTAAGGATTCGCACTTTGTTTTATCCATGTCCAACAATACCTCAAAATAATCATAAGTGGTGTAAAATTCAAGAATGATCAAAACATGGATACAATCAAAGCTAGTATCCG
>CM035162.1:67893146-67945646 GCA_020205615.1 Panax quinquefolius
AAAGTTTTGTGGAGGAATCATGTTATAGAGGAAATGACACAGGAATTGGAAGCGGAAATGAAAGCGAGGTATCCTCACCTTTTGAAACACAGTGTACATCGTCAATTTCGAGGACGAAATTTCATAAGGAGGGAGGTTTAAGACCCCAACTTATTATTAATGAAATTTAATTTTCTCTATTTATTATTTTGAAATAGTAAGGGTTGATTTGATTAATGTGGATAGTTAGGGGTAAAATAATGCAAATATTTCAAAATAAGCAAGTGGTTATAAAATATTCATTGTTTCGGGGAATATTCGTTGGTCGTGGAATATTATATGCTGTCGGGGAATATTAAATGCGACAGTAGCTTGACCATGTGTGGGCCCCATAACGGAAAGCGATTGGATGAAGAAAACGACAAATATGAGTTGTTTAAAAATAACAGTAGTAGTTATTCAAGAATAATCTTGTTAAAATACCCGGTGGTTAAAACACAAGTAGCACTGCGGTATTGCACCAATTATTGATTCTTACGTAAGAAGGCACTACTCAATAATGGTTACGATAATTCTTTATTCAAAGATTTTATTTTATTGATTCAATAATTCTTCGCGTTGATATTTTATATTCTTTGTTGTTTCAATAATTGTCATTACACGGTATTTTTCATTATCGAAGCAATAATTCATATTATCTGAATAATATTATTAGATAACATTATTGGCAATGTCTAGAAAGTTACATCTAAGGAGAGGTTTGGTCACCTAATTGCGGCGCCAAGAAGGAGAAATCTTTATTGGAAAAGCCCTCTTTCACAAGGCGCACTGGTTGTCAATATTGTGATTACGTAATATTATTTGTGAATAATTAATTATTGATTCATATGATGAAGAAAATATTGATTTTATATGGATATAGATGGAGAAAAATTTTAATGTGACAATTGTTGAAAATTGAAATTTTATCTTTTTACGATAAGATAATTCATTTAAATGTATTATTATATTTTAAATATATAATAATGGTGATATTTTTACAACGAATGTGAGATATATGAGTATCTGAGGAGGAAGGGTATTTTTGTTGCAATAAATATTTAAAACATGTTAAACATGTCAATTGGACCCCATTTATTATTGAAATTTGATTATAGCTTTGTAAAATCGCCTGTTTGTGGATTTCGGTCAATTTCTGTTTGGAATTTGGAAAACCTTTCTTCTGCAAAGTTGTAGAGAATTGAATTTCCTATAAAAACTCATGAGATTCGAATTTTCGGATAAAAGGATATTTATTGTGAATTATTGAAGTTAGAAGCTCAAATAATTGATTTTGGAAGTTTTAATTATTCAAATTAAGAAAAACGTTTTAATGTTTTGTCACATGGTGGTGATGTCTTGGACCAAATTATTGGGCGTGAGGAAATTTGAAAAATAATATTATTAATTTATTAAATTTTTCATGCGTTGGTCTATTCTAAGCATTTTCCTATAAATAGGGTGCTTAGGTTAGAATTGAAAATCACACCGTAGAAGCTGAAGTTTTCTCTCTATATTATCGAGCGTATTCTTGTGAGTATTTTGAGTATACTTTGAGTATTGCTATACGGTGCAAGTCCAAGTCATAGCCTATATCCGGTGTTTCAGCTAGAAGTACTGATCTTTCGAGGTAAGGGATATTATTTTTTTTCGTAATGATATTATTTCTTCAATATCATTATGTTGAAATATTGATCTGAAGTTTTTATCAAATTTGGAACTTTTGGTGTCGGAGTTACTATTCACGTATACGGCACTATTCACGTATACGGTACTATTCACGAATACGACACTATTCATCGAAAAATGAAAATTTTCCTTTTCGTCCAAAATATCTATTCTGGATACTAGCTTTGATTGTATCCATGTTTTGATCATTCTTGAATTTTACACCACTGTGATTATTTTTGAGGTATTTTTGGACGTGGATAAAACAAAGTACGAATCCTTAATCCTTAATCCTTGTCATTTTGTTTCATTGGATTCGTTTCTTTAAAATATTTTTCATCATCTTGATCTTAAATGATGATATTATGGAATATCTTTGGCCTGTAGTGCAAAGATGAATGATTTGAAGAATATCTTTGGCATGTAGTGCAAAGATGAGCAGTGTTTAGATGAACATGATTAATCGATGAATATCTTTGGCTGTAGTGCAAAGATGAATATGTGAATCCGGATATATATATTGATTGATGTTACAAGGATAAAAGATAGGCGATGAACTTTTAAATTCATACATAGAAGATAGTAGTTTGCATTCTCTACTTAACTCTTCTAATGAATTATTATTTCATGCGAATATTGAT
This sequence comes from Panax quinquefolius, assembly GCA_020205615.1. NCBI lineage: Eukaryota > Viridiplantae > Streptophyta > Magnoliopsida > Apiales > Araliaceae > Panax > Panax quinquefolius. The sequence continues at coordinate 67,895,474 of CM035162.1, forward strand.
TTAAAATTTGTTGTCTATTGTATTCTATTAGATTTTTTCTGTTGAAGACTAACGGTAATTTGTTGTATAATATCTTAGTCATAATATTCTATCTTTGGGCTAGTTGAGCTCACCCTTTTCTTTTGTTCCATTTTTCAAGAGGCGAGAATATAGCGAAGTACGAGTCTGGGGTATGGAATGAAGGTTCTAGAGAGAGTTGTTTAATAGTCCTCACCATTTTTGTAAAATAATGTATCAACAAATGTGATGAGGATTTATTTGAGTATAGATATTGTCTAGAAGATAATATTTGTATTCAAACTCACAGTTTTACTGTTGTAATAATAAAGTTGTAGTTGTTTCTGTACCATGTATTGACAACTCAGAATGGGTGATGTATACCTATTTTGGGGGCGTCATAACAAGGCTTATTGGGTAGTTCAAAAACTAAATTTTGATCAAGCAGTTGTAGGGGAAAAAAGACTAGTTCAACTGAATTAGCTCGACGAATTCCGCCTTCACGCCTATGAGAACTCCAAATTATACAAAGAAAAGGTAAAACGATGGCACGACCAGAAAATTGTGCATCGAACATTCGAGCCGGGTCAGTCAGTCCTCTTGTTCAACTCACGACTGCGATTGTTCCCAAGAAAGCTTAAGTCAAGATGGTCAGGACCATTCACTATAAAGCGGGTATTCTCTCATGGCGTCGTTGAACTCTACAGTCGTAATCCATTAGAGACGTTCAAGGTCAATGGTCAACGGATAAAGCATTACTGGGGTGGCGATTCAAACTGGATGTCGTCAACATCACCCTCACCGATACATAATGAAACAGGGAGTAGTCAGGCTGAACAACTTCAAATCAAGCGTTAATTGGGAGGCAACCCAATATTTCGTTATTTTTTGTAGTTTCATATATAATTTTTAGAATGTATTTTTTTTAAGTATTAGATAGGTATTATAGAGTAAAAGTTTTGTTGAATTTCTCAATCATACTCCAAGTAATCAATAATCTAACATCTTGCATGTTTATGGTTGCAGGAGGAGTCAAAAGTGAGTAATATCAACAACTGGCAAGAAAAGAATGAAAACAGGCTAATTTTGATCTGTACAATTTGGAGCCATAAATCCAGAGTCAAGGGGCACGCCCGCTGGGGTAGGCTATATTAGCTTTGTACCCCCCACCGGGGCAGGGGTCCTGGATCCTGGACGCATACTTATTCGGCAGTTACCTCACACTTGGTCCACACTCCTTCTCCTACACTATAACACCATCTACTACCACTACACCCTATTTCTCAGCCACAATTTTGCAAAAATCAAAGCCTTACCCCCACAACTAATACCCACAATCTCCATTACCCCACCTTCTCAATCAAATAATACACCCACTCACACCACCTCTATATATTGCCCCATCTCATCTCAATTTCATCACAGAAATCTGCATCTATTTTCGAATTAGGGCATTCATAGAGGCTTTTGGAGAGCAAGCTCGAGTGATTACTTGGTGCTCCAACACATCAATTCCAAGCATATCACTATTCTCAAGTTATCAAGTTTCATTCACCATTTGGAGGGCCAATTTCATAAGTGTGGGAGATAACCATTTGTGCACACCAAGTGTTCGTCACTATGTTTCAACCAAGTTTGGGGGAGAGCTAAGGCAAGTTAAGCAATAGAGAACACCATGGCGTCACAACCAACATCTAAACGTCAAAGGGGAGAGAGTTCATGATCCGCAAAACCAATTCCACCATCCCGTGATTAAATTGGCCGAAAGTTCAAAAGTTCTGCCGCCACCGACCGGTACGATTATATGGTTACCAAGGCTCTTACACCGGAGCGGGGGTTGGCTTCTGATGCCCACGACGGTGAGATGATGCAACAAATTTATCAACAAGGTTGGGTCAAATTCACGGAGGATCCCGAGCCCGCCGCGGTGAATGTCGTCAAGGAATTCTATGCTAATGCCGAGGACAAGGCACCGTTCAATGCCTTTGTGCAGGGTGGCATGGTCCCATTCAGTGCTGATGCAATAAATACATATTATCAGTTAAGGGTGCCTCGCCATTGTCAGTACGCCCATTTGAGGGATTTTGACCCCGACTTTGAGAAGGTTATCAAGAACATGACCAAGTCGGGTACAACATGGATAAAGGGTCGAAAGGGCGGCACGATGTTTCACAGCAAAGACCTCAGTCAGTATGGGAATCTGGTATGCCTTCCTCTGTGCCAAATTGTTGTCGTCCACGTACACCTCAGATGTGACCAAGGAGAAGGCACTCCTCCTATACGCCATCATGCAAGACTTTATCATAGACATCGGGGACATTATCAATTTTTCTATTTGACAATGTCTAAGTGGCAACTTTTCAGGCGGCTTACCACACCCATCGCTCATTTGTGGGTTGTGTCGTCGCCGCCGGTCACGATGGTCAGATGATGAGCCCACTCAGATGTCACTGCAGCTACTAGATAATAAGATGATAGCGCGATATTCAGTGTGGCCCAGCGGCGAATCGCATCCTAGAGGTTTAGGATTTGTTTTCCATCGCCGGAGGACGAAAGTCGACTTAAAAATACCTAGGAGGATGAGGATGAGGATATGGGAGATTAAGGAACCGAGCAGATACCGCAGACTGAGGCGCTATCCAGTCCTCAGTTCCTTGAGTTCCAAAATCAGATGACTACGCACAACAAAGCAGCACATCGGGAAATGCGGCGATTGGAAATGCGGCAAGATCACATGTTTGATGCTATGAACGCATCTTTTGCCTCACTCAACACAACCCTTCAAAGTTTTAACCCGGTGGCTCAATTTACATACAAGCAACCCGGACCAATGTCGATATTTCCACCTAGTGATTCTGATGAAGAAGAGCAACAACCACATCCCCAGAATTAGGCGATTGCAGGGAAGTCCTCATGCACTTAATTTTGAATTTTATCCAATGAGGGCATTGTGTTACTTAAGTTTGGGGGATTTAAATTCTTGTTTGCATGCATATGTAGTAACAGGGTTATTTTTGTTTGCATTCTAGTTTGCATAGTAGCTTAGGTTATTGCATAGTAGTCTAGGTTATTTTTGATATTGCATTATTTTAATTTCTGTTATTATCATATTTTATCTATAAAAAAAAAATCAGTTAAATATTGTGTTGCATATGTCCAACAGTGTTGCAGTTCATGTTATTTGTGGGCCAATGATGAGATTGAGAATAAGTTAACCAATACAGTATTGATTATTAGAATTGTGATATAATTTCTGTTATGAATCAAATATTGCACGTGTTTGAAACTGTTATAAAAAGGTTAGCACGTTAATAACATCTTTGTTGACCGGTCAGTTCAAATTGATACATAAATAGTTTCTAAAGGATAATGCTAGGGTAAATGAGAAAATGACATGGATAGGCAGTAAAGGCTAAAATAAGGCAAGAACCTAAGTTTGGGGGAGTATGTGTGGGGTATATAAGCTTTGAAAAAAAATTGAAAAAAAATGAAAAAAAAATGAAACATGTTGAGTCTTGTGGTGGGTTGAGGATAAATACTCCCCATAAACACAAGCGTGAGATGGAGCGTAAAATGCACTCACCAACCATCTATCTAAAAAAAGATAATAATAACGGGAAAAGAGCAAAAAGCCCCCAAGAGAGAAAAAAAAGTATAAGTATCCTGCATGAAACCTTGAATTTGGTATTGCTTAGTTTCAGTTGGATTGTGCCTATTTTTGAATTTTTTAAGTTTTCAACCGTATGATTCCTTCTAAGAAATTGCTTATGTATTGAATTTGAGTCCAGTATCGGTTATCATAGATGTTGAACACACACGCACACTATACCAGTGATAATTGTTCAAGATTTGAGAATTAATACGAAACTGTGGATTAGTTTTGGTGACTCATATTGTAGAGTTGCTTATTTTCTCTAGGGCTGATGGGATGATTTTGATTATGTGATATTGTTAGATTTGTAAGCATTTAGATATTATATATATTTCATCTCATTGCATTGCATTGCATAGAATGTAGTTGTTTGTGCTCGAGGACTAGCACGGTTTAAGTTTGGGGGATTTTGATAAGTGGATTTCATATCCACGAATCGATGTTCATTTCAAGCTTAAATTCGTAGTTATTTTCTCGTTATGTGTTCGTTTTCACTCGTTTCATGTTCTTTTATGTGTAGGATGGTCATGGAGACAAGTGGTGAAGAAAGGCGATCTTTTGGAGCAAAGTTGGTAGCAAAAATTCATTAACAAATTGGACTAGCCCAAAATGCAAAGGCAGATAGTGTGTATTTCCTACGAGAAGGGGTGCCAAATCTTGTAGTCTCCTGACTAGCTTTGAAGACTGCAAGGACATGGATTTTAGACTTTTGTTAGGCGCATGGATTCTAAGGAGCAAGGGATTTCGGCCAGAACAGAGGGGAATATATATATTACGTTAAAAACAACAAGTTGATCACGATGCAAAGCATATTACTGAGATAATTTCCAGATTTTGATTTTCAAGCTTTGGAGGAGTGATTGAAAGAGAATTTCGTGACGGTTGCAGATTAAGGCTACGTGAAGGGTGGTTTCACATTATTCTTCATCGTAGTTTTATATTTGTAATTGGAAGGATGTTTCCTTTGAATTATTCAGTTTTTATTTTATTCATTATGAACTAATTCGCTTATTAGGCTTATGATGGATCCTTGGGTGGAACTATGATTTTATACTTTTGATTTTCAGTTTAATAAAATATTCTCAGTTTATCTATGTTAATTTAAGCGTGAATTTATGAATTGCTTGATCAACAATTCTTTGTGGATTTGTATGGAATCGAGAGAGGATATTCAAATCTAGACTTAGTTAATATAACATGTGTCATGAATTTTATAAATAGCAGATTCTTGTTTATTGTTAAGGTAGAGATATGCTTGATATCACATGTAATCGGGGAGAGAACTTAAGCTTAAACCTTCTTTAATTTTAGTTCACATAGAGATATAGTGAGTTGGTTGATTTAGGTGTTTAACTTGTTTCTATCTAAATTGTGGATTTAAGTTAATACGGTATTAGTGCATCGAGAGCTGGCTAGTACTACATTGGTGTTCTTGATTAATAAACTGGGATATTAAATTGAATTGGAATAAAGGTTTGAAAATCAGAGTGAAGCTTAGGGTGAAATCATAAGTCTAAATCTCCATCAATTGTTTGAAATTTTGGATTTTGATATTAGTGATTGTTTTGTGATAGTTTATTTAATTATTAATTTAGTTTCTATAATTAAACTATTGAATTGAATAGTTTAATAGAATTAGAATTAATAGAAAATTGATAATTGTAAAGTTGAATTTCTTGCTATTTTGTCTTCGTGGGAACGATACTTTATTCAGTACTATATTACTTGTTGACCACGTACACTTGCGTGTTTTGCGTATATAGATTTTACCCAACACACACCGTAAGTAATCCACGTCAGATGCATCATTTCCACAATTTAATAAAGAATGAATACGAAGGATCATTCACCATACATGTGATAATCCACATAGACAGGTTATTCCAACAGAATAATAAAGAATGGAATAATAAAAGAATGCACCATGCAAGCGATAGACCGCACAGATAGGTTATTCCAACAGAATAATAAATAATGGAACCGAAGTCATGCGTCATCCGCATGCGATGTGAGGATATTCCAATGAGAATAATAAAGAATGGAATAAATGAAGAATTCACCATGCATGCGATATAGACCCTTGCAGATAAAAGTTATTCCAATGTAATAATAAAGAATGGAACCAGTGCATGCAGAATCCAGATGCATGTGAGGATATTCCAACAGAATAATAAAGAATGGAATAACAGAAGAATTTCACCATGTATGCAGTACTTCGCATAGACAGGTTATTCCACCATAATAATAAGGAATGGAATAACAATAACTCTCATCATGAATACGAAAGAAATAATACCCCTAACTATAATAATAATAATATCCATTACCTTAGAAAGAAACTGGATACTGAAAAAGTGAGGTAGCAGACTTCTCTTCTTCTTTCTCTTCATAATTTTTCTCTCTATAGTTTCAGTGAATTCATAAGAAATAATGAAGGAATGAGCTTTCTATTTATAGGAGAATGGGTGAATAGTAACTAATTCATGAAGCGGTCCAGATTGATTTATTTTTAAGCGGACAATCCATATTGATTTACTATTAAAACTTAAAGCAACAATTCCATCCGATTTACTATTAAAACTTTAAACCAGCGATCCATATTGATTTACTATTATAACTTTCCACCAGCGGTCCATATTGATTTACTATTATAACATTCCACCAACGATCCATATTGATTTACTATTATAACTTCAACCAACACTCTAAAAAATTATCACATCTCCTCATGGAATAATATTGTATCAAAAAATGATTTGGAATGAAAAGAAATATATTTTTCGAAGTGAATAGTACCCGTGAATAGTACTTGAGAATAGTACCTCAGAATAGTACCCCACACACGAAAAGTGTCCCAAATACGAAAGTGAACAATACTAGAGTGAATAGTAATTGGGTGAATAGTAACTTCGTGAATAGTACTCTAACACAAAAAGTGCCCCGAATACCTGATTGGTCATTATAACCTCCAGACATCAATTATTATCAAAATAAATATCGATTTCTACTAACACTAATAATTCCCACACAATGGAACTATCAATTTCATCTTTAATCAACACGAACTTATTCATCATTAATATTATAATTCACAATATTTAACAACCGTGTCGTTCCCGTGAAAGAGGGGCTTTAGATAAGGATTTCTCATTATTGGCGCGCAATTAGGTGACCAAATCTCTCCTTGACTGAACTTCTAGACATTGTCAATATTGCAATTAATAATATGAATAAATTTGCCATCTCAATTATTGATTTAATAATATAACATATTATACAGATGATAATGTGACAATAATTGAATCAATAATATGAGAGATATGATGCAAAGAATTCTTGTAGCAATAATTGAGTATAACCGAGTGACTTTTCACGTAAGCATCAATAATCAATACCAGGTGTACTACTATGCAACCACAGCGTACATCGCATACATTTACTACCGGTAGTTCAACGCTTTAACGATAACACCTCCGCCATTATTTTTATAAAAGATAATTATATGCGTTTTTAACTACGACAATACTTTCGTTAGGGAGTCTACCAATGATTGTGCCGTCGTATGAATATTCCCCGACTAATCAAATATTCCCCGACACAATGAATATTTTATAACAACTTGCTTACTTTGTAAAAAGTTTCACATATCACCCTTAACTTTAAACTTTTATCAATTTAACCATATATGAAATAAAATAATAATTATAAGAAAATTGAATACTTTCATTTCATAAAATTTGGGGTCTTAAAATTATCAACAAGAACAAAGCAACTAACAACAGAAAGTTCTGGGCCCATGAACTTGCAGTCAGAGCTTTCTAGGCAAGTTCACAGCTGCCCAGATTTCATACGGTCAATGTCGATCAACGTGGTTTGACCACGAATATCTTGAGTTTTAGACACGATCTGACCCTGTTTCCAGTTTCAGATCACAGTCCACATAACATAGAACATAGCCATAACATAAAATACATATAACACTTGACAAAGAAAGATCTGGGGGCTCTGACATTTGTTGTCAGACCATAGTTTTAAAATTTTCTAGATTTTATAAATCATTAAATCCGAGCCTATAGATGTTATGGATCTAACATCTATCAACCCAGATCATCTTTTAACATTATATACTACATGATTTAACTCTAAAACACAAAATCTGACATAAGATTAAAGATCAACTTCTAGGGTTAGGTTTTATACCTTTTTAAGAAAAATCTTGATTCTGACTTCTGATTTGGTTACATGTATTAGTGGGCTTGGTTTGTGACTGATATTAGCAATGAAATTCGGAGGTTTTAGAGAGAGAAGCTCTTGGATGAGAGTTGTCAACAAATAAGCATAAATATAACTTTTTCTCTCTCTTGATCTATACAAATAACATGTATGCAATGTATTGGATGATCACATGGCTGAGAGTTGTAGCTTGTAGGCTCATAGCTTAGACTAGGGTAGCTTTCCAAGATATTGCTAGATTTGGTTATCAATAATTCACTAAATGGGATAAAAAGGGTAAAATGGTCATTTGGTTATTAATTTTAATGGTATTCTTGTCCATGACACTTGAATCTAGGGTTTAATCACTAGATTTTAAACCTTAAAGTTTCCCAAATAATTTCTACGGTTTGAAAAATTAAAATTAAAGTGTAACAAAATTTTAATTAAAACACACTAATTAAAATTAGGGTTTTTAATAGAAATTAGGGTTTAAATAATTAGGGTTCCTTAATTATCATTAGGGTCCCTAAATTAACAATTCAATTAACTAAAATAATAATTAGGGTTTCTAATTTTTATAATTAGGGTTCCTAATTAGAAAATTAGGGTTTTTAATTGTAAATTAGGGTTTTTAATTGTAAATTAGGGTTTTAAAATATTAATTAGGTTTTTCCTAATTAATAGAAATTCTATAATATGCAATATAATTCATATAACACAATTCCTGACCGATCTTAAATTCCAGTTTTGAGTTTCCAATTATGGTTTATGACAGTAATACTAGGGTTTGTTGTCATACACCATAATTGACTAACCAATATTAGTTTACACATATACTATATATATTTATAACACTGAAAAATAATATTATATTTAATATACTATTATTATTCTCATTCATAGCTCAAATCTAAAATTGGGTTTGGATTCCATATTTGATTTATCTTTCATATATAGCATTATTAATTAAGTTAAAATAATTAACTTAATAATCGAACTAAAATTCATATAATAAAATAGTAATTATAATAATTCCAATAATCATCTCATATATTATTTAAATCATATATAAAATCATATTTTCATAGAAATTAATAATAAAAACATTTCTACCATAAAATTAATTATTATAAGTATATATCGATAATGAGCAATAATCCTAAAATAAAATTATTTTAAATTATTCATGTAATAAATAAATTTTATTTATCACATATATACATACACATTACTTGCTTACATATTCCCATCTTTAATAATAATAAAAATTAATATGCAAAATTTCTTATTTATTTATATAGAAATATCAAAGTTATTACATTCACCCTCCTTTGAATCACCATTTTAAAACTCATACATACAAGGGTATATAAGCATACACGTCATCATTTTAAATAGATCTTGATCGATTCGATTGAAGCGATCTTGAACTATTCAACATAAAGTTTGTCTATCTAATTAAACGAAAGTTCTATTCCTAAAAGAACTTAAATTCCTCCTTCAAAATTTCTTTATAAAATAATTTATTATATATTGGAAAATCATGTATATCAAAATATACAAGTTATACGAATAATACACGAAGTTGCATTCTCATTTGCCACCGAGTATCTTCGGACCGGTCATATTGAAGACTCTTCTTTTTGTTGATTACATTGGTTTGTTTGTTGAAGTTGGTTCCATTATCACTAGAGTCCCGCTGACTTTTCCTTTATTCGCGCTCCCTATATCCCCTTCCTTTTTCGGACAGTCCTTCACCTTATGCTCTGTTGATCCACACATGAAACACCCTCTGTTCATCCTTGGATTGGGGCAGTTAGGAGAGATATGTCCCTCCTACCCACACTTATAACACACAGACTTATCCTTAAGACACTCTCCTGAGTGATTCTTGCCGCAATTCCCACACTACGCAACCTGTTTCTTTCCACCTCCTAGCCTACTTCTGTTATTCCCGAAATTATCTCCTTTTCTTTTCCCAGTCTTACTGCCACTATTTTCTTTTTCGGCTCTAGCTTAATTTGCTTCCCACCAAAAATGTGCCTCCCCTTTCATCGTATAGGTGACAAAAGCTGTCTTTTTCCCCTCCGTTACTCTAATTGTCACAAACATCTCTCTGAGGTCATTGATCCTCTAAATCTGGCGGTTCGATTGCCTTTAAAGTCTTTGGCGTTTGTCGATCGATTATCCGGCCGATTTCCCACTTTGGTAATCCATTCTCGCATAGCTTGGCGTCCATATTCACCAAATTCAGACGAGTCGGGTTATCCTCCGACTTTGTTGATGTGTTCTTCGCTTTTGGTTTCGTTTACGTCTTTAGCGGCATTATCTCGATTAAATAAAATCATGTTCATCTAACTAATTTCATAATACTTTACACCTTATATCGTGAAAGCACATAACGCTTTAAACATCGATATCCCCTTTATGACATAAAAGTCAGGAATCGCTGCCACAACTTATATAAAAGTTGAGAATATTTCTTTACAACCACATAATTATCGTATACGCCTCATACCTATTCAAGTAACACTAATACTACTTATTTCAAACGCCTTCACTAAGGATCAATTGCTTAGTATTCTATATATTCCTATTATCCTTCATAATTCCTTCACACATAACTATACCTAGTTCGTCAAATCTTCCACACATTATGAGTTTAAGAACGCACCACAAACATATGAGTTCAAGAACTCGAGCTTGATCTTATATCCTTTAACTATACTCTACCTATCAGTTATACTATAATTTATGGGTCCGGTACTACACCTTTCCAGTATAATCACCTCATTAGGGTTGCTTTCAAAGTGAGCCTCTAATTCAGTTATTTACTTTGGTATTGGCTCAGTTATGGAGGTTGACTCCTTCTTTATGATCTGAGGGTATCCTAATCCTTTCCACCTGACATCTACACACAAATTATCCTGATTAACACGTAGTATATACACACAACAATTACTAATTTTATACAAGTTATCTTTTATTTTGTTTAACGATGAATTTATTCAATTCATCTCCTTTTAAACTCTAAATGAGTAATTTATTTTTTTTCAACGTTTCCCCTGTTCTAAAGTTATAGCCTAAGGTCTATCCCACCTAAGGTTTCTAACCCTAAAACTTTGATACCAACTTGTAACGCCCCCCAAATTAAGGTACTTGAAACCCGAACTCAGTGCTTTACGATACCATTTCTATGAGCGAAATAATACTAAAAATAATAACAATAATATAAATATCAAACTTAATTTACATATATCAAAGTCTAATCCCAGGTACGCGGCCTTTACTACATTCATTACATGATAATAATAGATACCATTGTCTTAATAGAACCTAAACAATTACATAAGATTATTCTGTTTGCTTTCCTTTTCCTTTATTCAGGCATGAACATTCTGGTTGATCATGCTTAGCTGAAAACATTTAAATTTAAAGCAAGAATGAGCATTTGATTGCCCAGCAAGTAATAGCAATAATAAATATAAGCTGAAAGGATTAAATGTTTTCTTTGAATAACACTTCTACAACGAATCAACAGTTGTGAAGTAAGCTGAACCAATAATAACAACATACCAAATCTATCTCAAATTTTTGAAACTACGTTCTGACTATAACTGGAGATTAGTCGACAGACTATGAACATTGTTTTTAATTTTGCTTTTGCATGGGTTTAGCATCATAACTTCATCTTCAAACTATCATACATTAAAGTTTTCCCATGAGGGTGATCATCAAAATAATGCCCCTGATAAAGTTCTATGATCAATACTACATGCAAGAACGATATTATCATACCAAAAATCAATACTCTATCCACCTTAGGTACACAAAAGTTTTCCCATGTATTGGGATGTTCATACTTAGTAAGAACTTGTATGAATCGTAACCAAAAAAGACCCCAACTTATTATTAATGAATTTTAATTTTATATTTATTTGAAATAGAAGGGAAATGTGAGGGTTGATTGATTAATGTGGATAGTTAGGGGTAAAACGCTAAATATTTCAAAATAAGCAAGTGGTTATATAAAATATTCATTGTTGTTTGGGAATATTCGTTGGTCGTGGAATATTCAGACATTATCTGGGGAATATTCGCATTTGACGACCACAGTAAAAAATGTGTGGGCCCCCATAACGAAAAGTTTATTCGATGAAGAAAAAACAAATATAAGTGGTTTAAAAAAAATAAACGTAGTTGTTACAAGCTAATATCGTTAAAATACCCTTGGTTAAAACACAAGAAGAAGACACCTAAGATTGCGCACCAATTATCGATTCTTACGTAAGAAGGCACTACTCAATAATGGTTTAAAGAATTATCGCTCAAGATTTTATCGAGTTAATAATGTCGCATATTGATATTTTATATTGTCGTTGTTTCAATAAATCATTACACAAGATTTTTCATTATCGAAGCAATAATTCATATTATCCTAATAATATTATTAGATAACATTATTGGCAATGTCTAGAAAGTTCGCTCTAAGGAGAGGTTTGGTCACCTAATCATGCCGCCAAGAAGAAGAAATTTTATCGAAAGCCCCCCTCTTCCTGAACCGCCTCGTCACAATATGTGATTCTCGTAATATTATTTGTGAATAATTAATTATTGATCATATATGATGAGGAAAATATTGATTTTATGTGGATATAGATGAGAAAAATTTTAATGTGACAATTGTTGAAAATTGAAATTTTATCTTTTTCTCGATAAAATAATTCATTTAAATATATTATTATATTTTAATAATATAATAATGGTGATATTTTTACAACTAATGTGGGATATATGAGTATACGAGGAGGAAGAGTATTTTTTGTTGCAATAAATGTTTAAAACATGTTAAACATGTTGTGGACCCCATTTATCGATCAAATTTGATTATAAATTGTGTAAAATCGCCTGCTTGTGGATTTTTTGGCCAATTTCTATTTGGAATTTGGAAAACTTTCTTCGCAAAGTTGTAGAGAATTGAATTTCCTATAAAACTCGCAGATTTGAATTTTCTGATGAAAGGGCTATTTATTATGAATTATTGAAGTTCAAGTTCAAATAATTAATTTTTGGAAGTTTTAAATATAATTATTTTGAGAAAAACGTTTTTTTTGCAATTAAGTTGGCCTCACATGTGATTCAAATGGGCTGAGATCAGATTTCTAGGTGGGCTATAAGAGAAAATTTAATAAAATATATTAATATTATATTAAAATTTTCGCTTTTGGTGTTCTAAGCATTTTCCTATAAATAGGTGCTTAGGTTAGAATGAAAATCACACCGTAAAATCAAGTTTTCTCTCTATATTATCGATATATTTGTGAGTATTTTGAGTATACTTTGAGTATTGTTAGATCGCTGCAAGTTCCTTCAAAGACTATACCTCAGATTCCAAATAGAAGTACTAATCTTTTTCGAGGTAAGTGGATGTTATTTTTTTCTCAAATGATATTATTTCTTCAATATCATTATGTCAAATATGGTTTGAACTTTTTATCAAATTTGGAACTTTTTTTTCTGGGGTTACTATTCATGAGTTATTCATATACTATTCATTTAGTTACTATTCACGAAGTTACTATTCATGAAAGTTACTATTCACGAAGTTACTATTCATTTAGTACTATTCATTAAGCGTGAAGAAGATGTTTTTTTGGGAAATTTTATCTTTGGTGTCTGAGTTACTATTCACGATACTAAGACTATTCACGACGATATTCACGACTATTCTAAAAAAATAAAATTTCTTCTTTTTGTCCAAAATATCTATTCGGATACTAGTTTTGATCAGATCCATGTTTTGATCATTCTCGAATTTTACACCACTATGATTATTTTTGAGGTATTTTTGAACATGGATAAAACAAAGTACTTAATCCTTAATCCTTAATCCTTGTCATTTTGTTTCATCGATTCGCTTTTAAAAATATTTTTCATCATCCTCGCCTTAAATGATGATATTATTGAATATCTTTGGCCTCAGAAAGTAAAAAGATGAATGATTTTCAAGAATATCTTTCGTCAGAGTGCAAAAGATGATGAATGTGTGTTTAGATGAATATGACTAATCGATGAATATCTTCGCCTCAGAAAGAAAAAGATGAATATTTGATTCCGTATGTATATGATTGATGTTACAGGATAAAAGATAGACGATGAACTTTTAAATTCATACATAAGATAAGATAGTAGTTTGCATTCTCTACTTAACTCTTCTAATGAATTATTATTTCGCCATGTAATATTGATTTAAAATTTGTTGCCTATCAGATTCTATTAGATTTTTCCCCGTGAAGACTAACGATAATTTGTTGTATATTATCTTAGTCATAATATTCTTTATCGGGCTAGTTGAGCTCACCCTTTTCCTTTTTGTTCCATTTTTCTTCTCGTGAGGCGCTAGAATATATAATAGTATTTAGCCTGGGGGTATGGAATGAAGGTTTTAGAAAGAGATTGTTTAGTAGTCCTCACCATTTTTGTAAAATAATGTATCAATAAATGTGATGAGGATTTATTTGAGTATAGATATTGTCTGTAAGATAATATTTGTATTCAAACTCACGCTTTTATCGTTGTAATAATAAAGTTGTAGTTGTTTCGCATCACGTATCGACAACTCGTAATGGGTGATGTATACCTATTTTGGGGGCGCCACAGCTTGGTATCGTAGTTTAGGATATGATCTCCAGTGAGATCGGGAATAGAACTAGAGAGAGGGGAGAGACGAAAAATCCTTCGCTAAAGGTGTCCTACCTAAGCTTTTTTTTTAGTTGGTCAAGATATAAGGATATTATGTGATATATTGATTTCTTAATTAACCCTTGTTTTACGATGAAGATTTGAGAATGTCGATCGAGAATATTAACAATGGAAATGAGACCGTGGAGACGCTCAGACTCACCAACGAGGAGAACGCGCAACAGTCGGGCAATGTTCCTCCCGTGAACAACACCACCGAAAGCAGATGATGAACGAGGGATGTTTAGAAGCTTTTTTGCGTAGCTCATGCAAAATCGCACGAGGAGACTCGTGTTCAAAATACATGGAGGAAATGATATAATTCACAAGTTGTCACAAATGCAAGCAGCTCAAAGAGTTGGGACCACCGTAATTTAAGGGAAAGCCGATCCGATCATGGCATGAAAACACGGGTCAAGCAAATTACCAAGATATTCGATGTCTTGGGATGCACGGAGGAACAGAAGGTTCCATTCGCCACCTTTATGTTCCGTGATGGAAGGCGTATCATCGGTGGGAGTCTGAAGTTGCACTCCATCCAACACGCACTCAAAGATGTCTTGGGAGACATTTCAGAACTATTTAATGACAAATACTTTCCCGAAAGTGTTCGCTATATGAAGGAAGTGGAGTTCATCGATTAGAGCAAAACAACAACGACCAAGTGTGCTCAAAGACGAGGCAAAGTTTGCAGAGTTATCCGTGTTTGCACCTCATTTGGTGGAGAATGAGGAACGATGACGCGGATGTTTCTTAGAGGTTTGAAACCCAGATACGCCAAGATCTCATTTCTCATAAATTTTCTCTATTCAGATGTTGTAAAATGTGGCTCAATTATTAGAGCGAGATAACGAGTATATTCAACCGAGGGACCATAAACCGTGGATCGTACTCAGTAGATAAAGAAGCCAATGTAATAATGATAACCAAATGAGAGAAAGAAACAGACGGACAAAATGGTAACCACTGGTGGTAATCATGGCCATGAAAAATAAAGAAGCGAGTCAGAGGAGATTTTAAAAGAGGAGATTTAACAACGACTATGTGAAGACGACAAAGGTTTAAGCAAAGAATCGGTTCTAAGGAGGAGGAGAACGACCACCGGCCATATGCTATAAATGCGGAAAAGAGGGACATATCACCAAACCGCCCACAAATTCAAGGTATGCTATAATGTGGAAAGGAAGGACATATCGCCGAGATTGTACAAGAGAATAAACCTAGTTCAATGGGGACGGTGACTCAAAAGATCGTTCCCGTAAAAGTCAAAGTCAACGATTCCGGAAGAGCGCTTTGTTCAGGATCGGTCATAATGCGAGGAACCCAAACGAGGTGATCACGGTAAGCTATTTATAAATTTTGCTAAGTTTATACCTTACTTGATACCGGGTATACCCATTCATTTATCTCTCCCGCATGTGCTCAACGCTTAAACTTGACTCCGAGAAATTAGACTTTGACCTATCTCGTGGAAACTCCGCTAGAGAAACTTTCATCACATCCAATCGCTTATAAATCTTGTTTGATTCAAGTTGGCACCATCACCTTACCCGCTGACCTTATCTCTTTAAAGATACTTGCTTTTGATGTGATTTTAGGATTGATGGTTAACTACTCATCATGCCAAAATTGATTGTTTTCGTAAGGTTGTTAGTTTTCATATTCCTAACCAACCCGTCGTATTTAATTCAAGCAACTAAACCATTAAAATCAATCATCATCATATCTAATCATAAAGCTATTCGCTTATTGAAAAACTGGATGTCAAGCTTTCTTAGCCCATGTTATGGATTTGAATAAAGACACGCCAAATTTGAATAATATTCCGTTGTTATCGACTTTCCCGACGATTTCAAGAACTTCCCTGCCTACCCCGTAACGTGAAGTTGAATTTTTATTGATCTTGAACCCGCACAAAGCCCATTTCTAAAACCCCATATCGAATGGCTCCTATTGAACTTCAGAGTTAAAGGTCCAACTACGTGAATTGTTGGACATCGGTTTCATTCTGGCCCCAAGACATCTCCCGGGGTGCTCCCTGCTTTATTTGTAAAGAAGAAAGACGGAGTATGCGATTTTTGTATCGACTATCGGAATTGAACCATGTCACCATCAAGAATAGGTATCTCTCACCTCGATTGATGACTTGTTTGACCAACTGTAAGGGGCACAATTTTTTCAAAATCGATCTTCGCTCGATATCATCACCAAGATTAGAACCGAGGATATTCCAAAGACCGCCTTTTAGAACTCCCAGACGGGCATTATGAATTTTAGTCATGTCTTTTTTGATCGACTAATGCTCCCCATGGCTTTCATGGATATGATGAACCGAGTATTCAAGGAATATTTGGATCGGCTTTGTTGTTGTTTTTATTGATGACATCCTTATATATTCCAAAAGTCGTGAAGATCATGAGCACCATTTGAAGTCGGTACTCCAAAGGCTTCGTGAAAACAAACTATATGCCAAATTGAAGAAATGCGAAGTTTCGCTTCGAGGAAGTAGCATTCCTTGGGCACGTGGTGTCAAACATGGAGTATCCGCTGATCCGGCCAAGATTGAAGCAATACAAAGTGGGAGCAACCAAGTTTGCATGATCAAGCACGTAGCTTTTTGGGCTTAGCCGGTTATTATCTGAGATTCGTGGAAGGGTTTTTTAATCGCTACTCCATTAACTCAGCCTAACTCCTAAGGATACAAAATTGCTTGGAGCGTAAGAATGCGAGAAGAGTTTCCAAGAGCTTAAGAGGAGACTTATTTCTAAGACTGTTTCTAACAATACCATCCGTTTGGATGGATTTGTTATCTACATGCCGATGCTTCGTGCAAAGGGTTAGGATGTGTTCTCATGCAACGTGGGAAAGTCATAGCCTATGCCTCGCGACAACTTAAAGAGTATGAGAGGAATTATCCTACTCATGATCTAGAGTCAGCAAAGCAAGCTGCCGCTTAAAGATATATGGAGGCACTATCTATATGGGGAGAAAGTGGAGATATATTCGCACCATAAAAGCCTTAAATATTTCTTCACTCAAAAAGAACTCAACACGCGGCAATGACGCTGGCTCGAGCTATTGAAAGACTACGCACCACACTATTCAATACCATCCCGAAAAGTTTAACGGTAGCCGACGACGCTGAGTAGAAGATCATATGCGGAACGAAAAGCGATGATGTCAAGTATACGACAGAGCCAACTTTAATAGAAAAAGTTAAGGTCGCTTCAAGCCACCCAACTTGAGTCGATGATGCATGATGAAGAAGAAAGTACAAGAAGGAGCTATTCCTAAGCTTAGAATTGATGAAGAAGGAATACTTGAGTCCACTCTAGACTTTGTCAGGTTCCTAACGACTCGATTTGAAGTACAAGATTATGATGGAGGCACACAATACACCATTTGCAATCCATCCTCGAAGTACTAAATGTATCGTGATCTTTACATACATTTTGGTGGAACAATATGAAGAGAGAGATTGCAAAGTTTATCTCAATGTGTTTAACTTGTCAACGGTAAAGGCGAGCATCTAGTACCTAAGGGTCCGCTGCAGAACCACTTGAGATTCCAAATGGAAGTGGGAACACATTACCATGGATTTCGTTACGGGTCTTCCTACGGCTTTCAAGGCATCAATGCTATTTGGGTTATTGTTGATAGATTAACCAAGTTCCTTCATTTCTTGCCGACACGGAGACTTATTCACTTGAACGCCTTCTTGCTAGTATGTACGTGAATGAGATTGTGAGGTTGCATGGCATGCCCAGATCCATAGTTTCGGATCGTGACCCAAGATTCACTTCAAGATTTTGGGTTAGCTTGCAAAAAGCTATGGGCACGGATTTATTGGGTTTCGCATACCATCCTCAAACGGACGGACAATCGAAAGGACTATTCAAACTCTTGAAGATTTATTAAGACTCGTGGTCCTAGACTTCAAGGGCGCTTGGGATAAGTATTTACCATTGGTGGAATTCTCCCACAACAACAGCTTATCGTGCAAGTATAGTGGCTCCATTTCAAGCATTATATGGACGAAAGTGTCGCTTTCTCAAATATGTTGGGACGAGGTGGGTGAAGCAACATTGTTGGGACCCGAAAGTTAGTACGTATGACTACTTTTAAAAGATCCAAATGATTCGACAACGATACAAACCAAGACAAGATCGACAAAAGAGTTATGCGGATCTTCATCGAAAGGACGGAATTTAGTGTAGGGGATCATGTATTATCATGAAGTTGCTTCCATGGAAGGGAGTTACAAGATTTGGGAAGAGAGGAAAGCTCAATCCACGCATTTATCGTCCATTTCAAATTTCGACCGAGTAGGAAATGTAGCCTATAGACTGCTCAAGCTATCTCCGAAAGTATGTCTCGTGTTCATAATGTGTTTCACATATCCGCATTTTGTAAATATGTGAAAGACCCAACCACGCTATGAAGTTAGAACCTGACGAGATAGCCAAGACTTAACGATGAGGAGGTACCGCCAAGATTTGGATAGAAGGAGCATGTCCCACGCCACGCAAAAGGTCATACCACAAGTTAAAGTTTTGTGGAGGAATCATGCTATAGAGGAAATGACCGGGAATTGAAACGAAATGAAAGCGAGGTATCCTCACCTTTTCAAACACTGTGTACGTGACGCCAATTTCGAGGACTAAATTTCATAAGGAGGGAGGTCAGTAAGACCCCAACTTATTATTAATGAAATTTAATTTTCTATTTATTATTTTGAAATAGTAAGGGTTGATTTGATTAATGTGGATAGTTAGGGTAAAATACGCAAATATTTCAAAATAAGCAAGTGGTTATAAAATATCATCATTGTTGTTTGGGAATATTCGCTTTCGTCGTGGAATATTCAGATCGCTTTGGGAATATTCGCAGACGACAAGCAGCCCATGTGTGGGCCCCATAAACGGAAAGTTTATTGGATGAAGAAAACGATAAATATAAGTTGTTTAAAAATAATAACACAGGTAGTTGTTCAAGCTAATATCGTTAAAATACTCTTGTGGTTAAAACACAAGAAGATACCAGATCGCACCAATTATCGATTCTTACGTAAGAAGGCACTACTCAATAATGGTTACAGAATTATCGCTCAAAGATTTTATTTAGATTAATAATTGTCATATTGATATTTTATATATTGTCGTTGTTTCAATAATTGTCATTACACAAGATTTTTCATTATCGAAGCAATAATTCATATTATCCTAATAATATTATTAGATAACATTATTGGCAATGTCTAGAAAGTTCGCCTAAGGAGAGGTTTGGTCACCTAATTGCGCTACCAAGAAGAAGAAATTTTTATCGAAAGCCCCCTCTTCCTCCGAAACCGCCTCGTCACAATATCAGGATTCTCAGTAATATTATTTGTGAATAATTAATTATTGATTCATATGATGAGGAAAATATTGATTTTATGTGGATATAGATGGAGAAAATTTTAATGTGACAATTGTTGAAAATTGAAATTTTATCTTTTTCTCGATAAAATAATTTATTTAAATATATTATTATATTTTAATAATATAATAATGGTGATATTTTTACAACTAATGTGGGATATATGAGTATACGAGGAGGAAGAGTATTTTTGTTGCAATAAATGTTTAAAACATGTTAAACATGTTTGTGGACCCCATTTATCGATCAAATTTGATTATACTTGTAAAATCGCCTGCTTGTGGATTTTTTTGGCCAATTTTATTTGAATTTTGAAAAACTTTCTTCGCAAAGTTGTAGAGAATTGAATTTCCTATAAAAACTCGCGAGATTTGAATTTTCTGATGAAAGGGCTATTTATTATGAATTATTATGAAGTTCAAGTTCAAATAATTAATTTTTGGAAGTTTAAGTTATTTTATTTTGAGAAAAACGTTTTTTTGCAATTAAGTTGGCCTCACATGTGATTCAAATGGCTGAGATCAGATTTCTAAGGTGGGCTAAAAAAAATGTGA
Organism: Panax quinquefolius; assembly: GCA_020205615.1. Classification (NCBI taxonomy): domain Eukaryota; kingdom Viridiplantae; phylum Streptophyta; class Magnoliopsida; order Apiales; family Araliaceae; genus Panax; species Panax quinquefolius. The sequence goes on from CM035162.1 coordinate 67,916,051, forward strand.
AAAATATATTAATATTATATTAAATTTTCGCTTTGGTGTTCTAAGCATTTTCTATATAAATAGGTGCTTAGGTTAGAATTGAAAATCACACCGTAAATCAAGTTTTCTCTATTTTCTCTATATTATCGAGTTTATTCTTGTGAGTATATTTTGAGTATACTTTGAGTATTGTTAGACGCAAGCAAGTTCCTTCAAAGACTATACCCTAGATTCCAAATGTAAGTACTAATCTTTCGAGGTAAGTGGATGTTATTTTTTCTCAAATGATATTATTTTCAATATCAATATCAAATATGTCGAAATATGGTTGAAACTTTTATCAAATTTGGAACTTTTTCATGTTACTATTCATGAGTTACTATTCATGAGTTACTATTCACGAAGTTACTATTCATGAGTTACTATTCACGAGTTACTATTCACGAGTACTATTCATGAAGCGTGAAGATGTTTTTTTTGGGAAATTTCTATCTTTTGGTGTCTGAGTTACTATTCACGATACTAAGACTATTCACGATAATGACTATTCATTTAATACAAGACTATTCAATTTAAAAAATAAAATTTCTTCTTTTTGTCCAAAATATCTATTCGGATACTAGTTTTGATCAGATCCATGTTTTGATCATTCTGAATTTTACACCACTATGATTATTTTTGAGGTATTTTTGAACATGGATAAAAAAACAAAGTACTAATCCTTAATCCTTAATCCTTGTCATTTTGTTTCACCGGTTCGCGCTTTTAAAAATATTTTTCATCATCCTCGCCTTAAATGATGATATTATTGAATATCTTGGCCCGTAGTGAAAAAGATGAATGATTTCAAGAATATCTTCGGGTCAAAGTGCAAAGATGAACAGTGTTTAGATTAACATGACTAATCGATGAATATCTTCGCCTCAGAAGTAAAAAAGATGAATATTTGATTCCGTATGTATATCGATTGATGTTACAGGATAAAAGATAGACGATGAACTTTTAAATTCATACACATAAGATAGTAGTTTGCATTCTCTACTTAACTCTTCTAATGAATTATTATTTTCACATGTAATATTGATTTAAAATTTGTTTGTCTATCAGTATTCTATTAGATTTTTCCCGTTGAAGACTAACGGTAATTTGTTGTATATTATCTTAGTCATAATATATTCTTTATCGGGCTAGTTGAGCTCACCCTTTTCCTTTTTGTTCCATTTTTTTCTCGTCAGAGGCTAGAATATAGCGAGTAGTATTTAGCCTGGGTAATGGAATGAAGGTTTTAGAAAGGATTGTTTAGTAGTCCTCACCATTTTTGTAAAATAATGTATCAATAAATGTGATGAGGATTTATTTGAGTATAGATATTGTCTGTAAGATAATATTTGTATTCAAACTCACGCTTTTACTATTGTAATAATAAAGTTGTAGTTGTTTTTCGCATCATGTATCGACAACTCGTAATGGGTGATGTATACCTATTTTGGGGGTTTTGCGTAGCTCATGCAAAAATCGACGAGGAGACTCGTATTCAAAATATGGGAGGAAATGATAGCAATTCACTGATTATCATACCAAGCAGTTCAAAGAGTTGGGACCACCGAATTTAAGGGAAAGCCGATCCGATCATGGCGGCGGAAACATGGGTCAAACAAATTACCAAGATATTCGATGTCTTGGGATGCACGAGAGAACAGAAGGTTCCATTCGCCACCTTTATGTTCCGTGGCGAGGCAGATTCATCTTGGTGGGAGTTCGGAAGCGCACTCCATCCAAACAAGACTCAAAGATGTCTTGGGAAATGTTTCAGAACTATTTAATGACAAATACTTTTCCGAAAGTGTTCGTCATATGAAGGAAGTGGAGTTCATCAGATTAGAGCAAAACAACATGACGGTGTCTCAAGACGAGGCAAAGTTTGCAGAGTTATCCAGTTTGCACCTCATTTGGTGGAGAATGAGGAACGATGACGCGGATGTTTCTTAGAGGTTTGAAAACCCAGCATACGCCAAGATCTCATTTCTCATAAACTTTTCTCTATTCAGAGATGTTGTAAACAAGGCTCAATTATTAGAGCGAGATAATGAGTACTATTCAACCGAGGGACCATAACCGTGGATCGCATCGTAGAGATAGCCAATGTAATAATGATAACCAATGAGAAAGAAACAGACGGACAAAATGGTAACCACTCTGGTGGTAATCATGGCCATAGAAAAAAGAAGAAGCGAAGTCAGAGGAGATTTTAAAAGAGGAGATTTAACAATGACCATGTGAAGACGATAAGGCTTAAGTAAAGAATCGGTTCTAAGGGAGGAGAACGACCACCCCGGTATATATGCTATAAATGCGGAAAGAGGGACATATCGTCAAACCGCCCACAACAGATTCAAGGTATGCTATAATTTTGGAAAGGAAGGACATATCGCTCGAGATTGTACTGCAGAGAAAAAACCTAGTTCAATGGGGGACGGTGACTCAAAAGATCGTCCCGTAAAAAGTCAAAGTCAACGATTCCGGAAGAGCGTTTGTTGTGATTTGGTCATAATGCGAGGAACCCAAACGAGGTGATCACGGTAAGCTATTTATAAATTCTTGCTAAGTTTATACCTTACTTGATACCGGCATACCCATTCATTTATCTCTCCCGCATGTGCTCAACGCTTAAACTTGACCGAGAAATTAGACTTTGACCTATCTGTGGAAACTCCGTTAGAGAAACTTTCATCACATCCACTATTTATAAATCTTGTTTGATTCAAGTTGGCACCATTACCTTACCGTTGACCTTATCTCTTTAAAGATACTTGCTTTTGATGTGATTTTAGGGATTGATTGGTTAACTACTCATCATGCCAAAATTGATTGTTTTCGTAAGGTTGTTAGTTTTCATATTCCTAACCAACCCGTTATTTAATTCAAGCAACTAAACCATTAAAATCAATCATCATCATATCTAATCATAAAGCTATTCATTTATTGAAAAACTAATGTCAAGCTTTCTTAGCCCATGTTATGGATTTGAATAAAGACACGCCAAATTTGAATAATATTCCTGTTGTTATGACTTTCCGACGATTTCAAAGAACTTCCCGGCCTACCCCCGTAACGTGAAGTCAATTCTTTATTGATCTTGAACCCGTACAAAGCCCATTTCTAAAACCCCATATCGAATGGCTCCTATTGAACTTCAGAGTTAAAGGTCCAACTACGTGGAATTGTTGGACATCGGTTTCATCTGGCCCTAGTACATCTCCTTGGGGTGCTCCTATTTTATTTGTAAAGAAGAAAGACGGAGTATGCGATTTTGTATCGACTATCGGAATTGAACCATGTCACCATCAAGAATAGGTATCCTCACCTCGTATTGATGACTTGTTTGACCGATTGCAAGGGGCACAATTCTTTTCAAAATCGATCTTCCTTCCGGATATCATCACCAAGATTAGAATCGAGGATATTCCAAAGACCGCTTTTAGAACTCTAAGACGGGCATTATGAATTCTTAGTCATGTCATTCTTGATCGACTAATGCTCCCGCGGCTTTCATGGATATGATGAACCGAGTATTCAAGGAATATTTGGATCGGCTTTGTTGTTGTTTTTTATTGATGACATCCTTATATATTCCAAAAGTCGTGAAGATCATGAGCACCATTTGAAGTCGGTACTCCAAAGGCTTCGTGAAAACAAACTATATGCCAAATTGAAGAAATGCGAAGTTCGCTTGAGGAAGTAGCATTCCTTGGGCACGTGGTGTCGAAACATGGAGTATCCGTTGATCCCGCCAAGATTGAAGCAATACAAAGTTGGGAGCAAACCAAGTTTGTGGATCAAGCACGTAGTTTTTTGGGCTTAAATTGGTTATTATCGGAGATTCGTGGAAGTGTTTTCTAATCGCTACTCCATTAACTCGCCTAACCCTAAGGATACAAAATTCGTTTGGAGCGAAGAATGCGAGAAGAGTTTCCAAGAGCTTAAGAGGAGACTTATTTTTAAGACTGTTTCTAACAATACCATCCGGTTCGGATGGATTTGTTATCTACAAATGATGCTTCGTGCAAAGGGTTAGGATGTGTTCTCATGCAACGTGGGAAAGTCATAGCCTATGCCTCGCGACAACTTAAAGAGTATGAGAGGAATTATCCTACTCATGATCTAGAGTTAGCAAGCAATTGTTTTGCGCTTAAATATATGGAGGCACTATCTATATGGGGAGAAAGTGGAGATATATTCGCACCATAAAAGCATTAAATATTTCTTCACTCAAAAAGAACTCAACACGCGGCAGCCGACGTTGGCTCGAGCTATTGAAAGACTACGACCACACTATTCAATACCATCCCGAAAAGCTTAACGTGGTAATGGTACGTGTTGAGTAGAAGATCATATGCGTGAACGAAAAGCGATGATGTCAAGTATACGACAGAGCCAACTTTAATAGAAAAAGTTAAGGTTGCTCAAGCCACAGGCCGAGTCGATGCGTATGAAGAAGAAGAAAGTACAAGAAGGAGCTATTCCTAAGCGAGAATTGATGAAGAAGGAATACTTGAGTCCACTCTAGACTTTGTGTTCCTAACGACTCGATTTGAAGTACAAGATTATGATGGAGGCACACAATACACCATTTGCAATCCATCTCGGAAGTACTAAAATGTATCGTGATCTTCTACATACATTTTGGTGGAACAATATGAAGAGAGAGATTGCAAAGTTTATCTCAATGTGTTTAACTTGTCAACGTGTAAAAGGCGAGCATCTAGTACCTAAGGGTCCGTTGCAACCACTTGAGATTCCGAAATGGAAGTGGGAACACATTACCATGGATTTCACATTGGGTCTTCCTACGGTTTCTCGGGCATCAATGCTATTTGGGTTATTGTTGATAGATTAACCAAGTCTCCTCATTTCTTGCCGACACGGAGACTTATTCACTTGAACGCCTTGCTAGTATGTACGTGAATGAGATTGTGAGGTTGCATGGCATGCCCGTATCCATAGTTTTGGATCGTGACCCAAGATTCACTTCAAGATTTTGGGTTAGCTTGCAAAAAGCTATGGGCACGGATTCTGATTTATTCGCTTCGCATACCATCCTCAAACGGATGGACAATCGAAAGGACTATTCAAACTCTTGAAGATTTATTAAGACTCGTGTCCTAGACTTCAAGGGCGTTGGGATAAGTATTTACCATTGGTGAAATTCTCCTACAACAACAGCTTATCGTGCAAGTATAGGTGTAGCTCCATTTGAAGCATTATATGGACGAAAGTGTCGCTCTCCAAGATATGTTGGGACGAGGTGGGTGAAGCAACACCGTTGGGACCCGAAGTTGGTACGTATGATCACGGAAAAGATCCAAATGATTCGACAACATATACAAACGGCACAAGATCGACAAAAGAGTTATGCGGATCTTCATCGAAAGTACGTGGAATTTAGTGTGGGGATCATGTATTATCATGAAGTTGCTCCATGGAAGGGAGTTACAAGATTTGGGAAGAGAGGAAAGCTCAATCCACGATTTATTGGTCCATTTCAAATTCTTGACCGAGTAGGAAATGTAGCCTATAGACTCGCGTTACCTCTCCGAGTATGTCTCGTGTTCATAATGTGTTTAACATATCCGTATTTCAGTAAATATGTGAAAGACCCAACCACGTTATAGAAGTTAGAACCGAATGAGATAGCCAAGACTTAACGATGAGGAGGTACTGTCAAGATTTTGGATAGGAAGGAGCATGTCCCACGCAAGAAAGGTCATACCACAAGTTAAAGTTTTGTGGAGGAATCATGCTATAGAGGAAATGACATGGGAATTGGAAACGAAATGAAAGCGAGGTATCCTCACCTTTTCAAACACACAGTATCGTACGTACGTCAATTTCGAGGACTAAATTTCATAAGGAGGGAGGTTGTAAGACCCCAACTTATTATTAATGAAATTTAATTTTCTATTTATTATTTTGAAATAGTAAGGGTTGATTTGATTAATGTGGATAATTAGGGTAAAATACGCAAATATTTCAAAATAAGCAAGTGGTTATAAAATATTCATTGTTTTTGGGAATATTCGTTTGGTCGTGGAATATTCATCATCGTTGTGGGAATATTAAATATTTACAAGCAACCATGTGTGGGCCCCATAACTGGAAAGCGATTGGATGAAGAAAACGACAAATATAAGTGGTTTAAAAATAACGGCGTGGTTGTTGTTACCAATTATCATCGTTAAAATACAAGGTGGTTAAAAACACACAGAAGATTACACCAGATTGCACTAATTATTGATTCTTACGTAAGAAGTCACTACTCAATAATGGTTACAGAATTATCGCTCAAAGATTTTATCGAGTTAATAATTGTCGCGTTGATATTTTATATTATTGTTGTTTCAATAATTGTCATTACACAAGATTTTTCATTATCGAAGCAATAATTCATATTATCTCTGAATAATATTATTAGATAACATTATTGGTAATGTCTAGAAAGTTCGCCTAAGGAGAGGTTTGGTCACCTAATCATACGCCAAGAAGAAGAAATTCTTATCGAAAGCCCCTCTTTCTTGGGAACCGCCTAGTCACAATATTGTGATTTCGTAATATTATTTGTGAATAATTAATTATTGATTCATATGATGAGGAAAATATTGATTTTATGTGGATATAGATGGAGAAAAATTTTAATGTGACAATTGTTGAAAATTGAAATTTTATCTTTTTCTCGATAAAATAATTCATTTAAATATATTATTATATTTTAATAATATAATAATGGTGATATTTTTACAACTAATGTGGGATATATGAGTATACGAGGAGGAAGAGTATTTTTGTTGCAATAAATGTTTAAAACATGTTAAACATGTTGGTGGACCCCATTTATCGATTTGAAATTTGATTATAAGCTTGTAAAATCGCCTGCTTGTGGATTTTTGGTCAATTTCTATTTGGAATTTGGAAAAACTTTCTTCCGCAAAGTTGTAGAGAATTGAATTTCCTATAAAAACTTGCGTAGATTCAAATTTTCTGATGAAAGGGCTATTTATTATGAATTATTGAAGTTTTCAAGTTCAAATAATTAATTTTTGGGAGTTTTAGTTAATTATTTTGAGAAAACGTTTTTTGCAACTAAGTTGGCCTCACATATGATTCAAATGGGCTGAGATCAGTTGTCTAAGGTGGGCTAAAGAAAATGTGAAAATATATTAATATTATATTCAATTTTTCGCTTTGGTGTTCTAAGCATTTTCCTATAAATAGGTGCTTAGGTTAGAATTGAAAAACACACCGTAAACCCAAGTTTCTCTCTATTTCTCTCGATATATTTAGCGATTCTTGTGAGTATACTTTGAGTATTGTTAGACGGTGCAAGTTCCTTCAAAGACTATACCCTAGATTCCAAATTTAAGTACTAATCTTTCGAGGTAAGGGATGTTATTTTCTTCTCAAATGATATTATTTCTTCAATATCATTATGTTGAAATATTGGTTGAAACTTTTATCAAATTTGGAACTTTTCCATGCTTCGGGGTTACTATTCATGAGTTACTATTCGTGGAGTTACTATTCACGAGTACTATTCATGAAGCGTGATGATGATTTTTTTGTGAAATTTCTATCTTTTGGTGTCGGTTACTATTCACGATACTCAAGACTATTCACGATACTAAGACTATTCACGAATACAAGACTATTCATAGAAAAATAAAATTTCTTCTTTTGTCCAAAATATCTATTCGGATACTAGTTTTGATTGTATCCATGTTTTGATCATTCTTGAATTTTACACCACTATGATTATTTTTGAGGTATTTTTGAACATGGATAAAACAAAGTACGAATTCTTAATCCTTAATCCTTGTCATTTTGTTTCACTAGATTCGTTTCTTTAAAAAATATTTTTCATCATCCTCGCCTTAAATGATGATATTATTGAATATCTTTGGCTCAGTAGTGCAAAGATGAATGATTTTTCAAGAATATCTTTGGGTCAGAGTAAAAAGATGAACAGTGTTTAGATGAACATGACTAATCGATGAATATCTTTGGCCTGTGAGTGCAAAGATGAATATTTGATTCCGTATGTATATTGATTGATGTTACGGGGATAAAAGATAGACGATGAACTTTTAAATTCATACATAGAAGATAGTAGTTTGCATTCTCTACTTAACTCTTCTAATGAATTATTATTTCAACTCATAATATTGATTTAAAATTTGTTGTCTATTGTATTCTATTAGATTTTTCCCTGTTGAAGACTAACGGTAATTTGTTGTATATTATCTTAGTCATAATATTCTTTACTGGGCTAGTTGAGCTCACCTTTTCCTTTTTGTTCCATTTTTCTTCTCAGGAGGCGAGAATATAGCGAGTACGAGTCGGGGTATGGAATGAAGGTTTTAGAAAGGATTGTTTAGTAGTCCTCACCATTTTTGTAAAATAATGTATCAATAAATGTGATGAGGATTTATTTGAGTATAGATATTGTCTAGAAGATAATATTTGTATTCAAACTCACAGTTTTACTGTTGTAATAATAAAGTTGTAGTTATTTCTGTACCATGTATTGACAACTCAGAATAGGTGATGTATACCTATTTTGGGGGTGTCACATGCTACTTACGATAATGCAACTTAATTTTATCTTTTATATCAAAACCTATCATTAATAAGATCATTCGTTCGATTAGAATAATATATCATATCACATAGTACTGCTAATTGCAGTTATCACATGACCTAATCACATTGTCACATATGTTTAACAGTCATTGCATCATAAACAAATACGTATCTAATCCAATTATCTAAGTCCAAATCAATTTCTGAAACATTTCGGTGTACCGACGGCTTTATCGAGTAATTATCGAGTCTAAGACTTTATCGTGTAGTTCAATATTCGTTTAGATACTTTAAATATCAGTCCTATTATTTTTCATAGCCTTATAATAATTTTTAAGCAATTATTATAATTTATCATGATTTTTCAAACACCGAAATCATTATTAAATGATTTAAATATTAAATAATTCTATTATCATTAATATTTAATTACTATTAAACTATTAATGAAACTATTGCCAAAATATTAAAGTCATTTATAATAACTTAAAATATTTTTAAAGTATTAATATTACCATTAAATAATTTTTAAAACATTTAAAATTATTTTAAATAATTACCATTAATATTAGAATATTAATTTATTATTTATCAAAATATTAAAAGTCATTTATTATAACTTAAAATATTTTTAATTCATTTATTTCCTTTTTAAATGATTTTTAAATCAATAAAATCATTTTTAAACTATTTATTTAATATAATTATTAAATAAACTTAATATCATTAATATTAATTTATTAATGAAATTTTCCATTAAATATCAAAAGTTATATTTTATAACTTAAAATATTTTTATGTTATTTATTTTCATTTAAAATGATTTTTATAATATTAAAATCATTTTTAATTAATTTATTTAATATAATTACCAATTAAATCTAATATCATTAATATTTAATAATTAATGAAACTTATCTTAAAATATTAAAAGTTATGTTTTATAAATTCAAATATTATTAAATACCTTATTATTATTTAAAATAAATTTTAATACAATAAAATCATTTTTAATTGATTTATTTAATGAATTTATTAAATAAATTAAATACCAATAATATCCAAATAAATATTAATATTTATGAAAAATATGTTAAATTATTAAAAGTTAAATTTTATAACTTAAAATAATTTTTAAAACTATTTTTGTAATTTTCAGAATTTATTTACTATTTTAAAATGATTTTTAGAAATTAACTAAATTAATTTTTACTATGTCTGTAGCTAAAGCCTTTGGCTACAAAATCTGTCGCCTTAGGTGTTCTTGAGGCTCAAGAACACTCATAACCAGTTATCGAGGGACTAAGTTTGACCAACAATAAATGTCAGATCTTGATGTTTCTGGGCAAGCTAATACATGGATCTTGTAGTACTAGTGTGACGCCCCCAAAACAGGTATACATCACTCATCTTGGATCGCCAGATACATGGTTCAGAATTCAAATACAACTTAATTATACAACTGTCGTGTAAAATACGACAAAACATAGGTTGTGAGTTTTAATACAAATATTGTCATCTAGACAATATCCACACTCAAAGGAGTCCTCATTACATTTATTATCACACTATTTCACAGAATAGTGAGGACTACTAATGCACCATCTAGGACCATCACTCTGTTCCCCGACTAGTCCCAGCTACGTTCTCATTTCCTTAAGAGAACAGTGAAATAAAGGGTGAGCTCAACTATCCCAGTAAAATATATTATGACTAAGATAATGCAGAATAAATTATCATTAGCCTTCAACAATGTTAAACTGATAGAATATAATAGACAACAAGTTTAACTGCAGCGGAACAAGCAATCCATTAGAAGAGTCAAGTAAAGTATAAAATCTATTATCTTCTATGCTTTAAAAAGTTTTTCATCAACTTTATCGCTGAGACTCAGCTTAATAAATAAAATCGAATCATCCTTACTCCACGGCCAAGGATATTCATGTAATCATCATTGGTCATGACTATACCGAATAATCCCTGGTCATAATCATATCAACAACTGTCCACCAATGAACTATAGGCCAATGAGGACTTTTACCACATCATTCGTCACATTACGGTCATGATTATACCGAATAATCCCTGGTCATAATCATACCAAGTCCATCTATGCACGTAAGCCAAAGATGACTTTCATCACAATATATGCATGAGGATGATGACAATGACATAATAATTCAATAAAACAACTTCAAGAATAAATTTTAAAGATTTATTAATTAATTTATCCAGGAACCAATAACGTCCAAATTGTCAACATGATACTGCTTTGTAGAATAAAATTCAAGAATGCTCAGAAGAATATTTCTATGAAAAGATACTGGATGAAGCGCAAATATCAAGGATATTCCACTAATTTCATGGAGTATAGAAGTCAAAGCTTTAACCAACTGAGTATAATAGAATATATGAAACTACAAATGGATTTTCGCCCGCCATGCGGTAATCCACGTAGACAGATCATTTCCACAATTAATAAGGAATGAATACGAAGGATCATTCACCATGCATGTGGTAATCCACATGGACAAAAGTTATTCCAAATGTAATAATAAAGAATGGAATAATGTAGGATTCACCATGCGCATGCGATAGGATCGCATGATGCAAAGTTATTCCTAACGTAATAATAAATAATGGAACCAATTCCGCAACAAACACACGCATGTGATATTCCGGATGTAATAATAAATAATGGAACCAGTCCGTAAACGCATGTATGATGATATTCGATAGAATAATAAATAATGGAACCAGTCCCAGTAAACGCACGCATGTGATATTTCGATAGAATAATAAATAATGGAACCAGGTCCGGCGTAAACACACAGACAAGATATTTCGACAGAATAATAAAGAACGGAATATTAGAAGAATTTCACCATGTATGCGGTACTTCGCATAAACAGGTTATTCCAACAGAATAATAAGAATGGAATAAAAGAAGAATTTCACCATGTATGCGGTACTTCGCATATACATGTTATTCCAACATAATAATAAAGAATAGAATAACAAAAGTTCTCTTCATGAATATGAAAGAAATAATACCCCTTACGAGTAAAACAAATAATATCCCTTACCTTAGAAGAAACTGGATATTGGAGTAGTGAAGTAGCAGAATACTTTTCTTCTTTCTCTTTATAGTTTCTCTCTCTAGAGTTTCAGTAAATTCGTAAGAAATAATGAAGGAATGAGCTTCTATTTATAGGAGAATGGACTGAATAGTAACTAATTCATGAATGGACCAGATTATTTACTTTTAAAAGGACCGTCCATATTGATTTACTATTAAAACTTAAAGCAATGGTCCATACTGATTTACTATTAAAATTTTAAACCAGCGATCCATATTAATTTACTATTATAACTTTCCACCAGAGGTCCATATTGATTTACTATTATATCTTCAACCAAAGGTCTAAAAAATTATCACATCTCCTCATGGAATAATATTTTACCCAAAAATGATTTGGACCGAAAAGAAATATATTTTTCGGGTGAATAGTACCCTGTGAATAATACTTCAGGAATAGTACCCCATGAATAATACCCCGACACGAAAAGTGTCCCAAATACCCAAGTGAAAAATACTAGAGTGAATAGTAACTGGGTAAATAGTAACCCGTGAATAGTACTCCGACACGAAAAGTGCCCGGATACCCGATTGGTCAATATAACCTCCAGACATCAATTATTATCCAAATAAATGTTGATTTCTACTAACACTAATAATCCCAACACAATGGAACTATCAATTTCATCTTTAATCAACACGAACTTATTCATCATTAATATTATAACTCGTAATATTTAACAACCAGATCGTTCCCAGGAAAGAGGGGGCTTTCCGATAAAAATTTTTCCTTATTGGCGCGCAATTAGGTGACCAAACCTCTCCTTGACAAAACTTCTAGACATTGTCAATATTGCAAATAATAATATGAATAACTTTGTCGTCTCAATTATTGATTTAATAATAAAACATATTATACAGATGATACTGTGACAATAATTGAATCAATAATATGAGAGATATGATGCAACAATTACTCTGGCAGTAATTGAGTATAACTAAGTGACTTCTTATGTAAGAATTAATAATCAATATCGTGTGCTACTATGTAACCACGCGTATTACTGTACTTTTACTACCGGGTAGTTCAACAATTTTAACGGTAACACTTTCGCCGTTATTTTTAGAAAAAATAATTAATCCTGTCATTTTCTAACTACGACTATACTTCCGTTGTGCGGTCCACCAATGATTGTACCGTCGTACAGATATTCCCCGACCAATCGAATATTATACAACAACTTGCATACTTTGCAAATTTTATAAATATTACCCACATCTATAACATTATATCAAATCCACACCATAATATTAAAAAAAATATTTCGAGAAATTTAAATCTTTATTCATAAAATTTGGGGTCTCACAATCTCCCTTCCTTATGAAATTTCGCCCTCAAAATTTATGTACGTACTTGGTATGCCGAAGAGATGAGGATACCTTGACTTCATTTCAGATTCTAACTCTTGAGGTATAACCTTTGAGTGTTGAATACGATCCTTCTTATCCAAGATTTTAACACGTATCTCTTCATACGTTAAATCTTCTGCTATCTCGTCTAGTTTTAATTCAATAATGTGGTTCGGGTCGTCCACATATTTACGTAACATCGATACGTGAAAAACGTTATGAACACGCGACATACTTGGCGGTAAAATGAGTCTATAGGCCACAGTTCCTACTCGATCAAGGATTTCAAATGGACCAATAAAATCAAGGGTTGAGATTTCCTCTCTTCATCGATTCTTGCTTCTAGAATAATGCCCTCTTGAACCTTCTTCTTCACATTCATCAGCTCTGAGTATGTAGCTTGAGCAGCTTGAACTTTATCGATTACAGTCGATTCTAATCATATATTCATTATCTTCACGTGGTTCCCTAGAGTCTTCAACTCTATCTCCATCATTTGTAAGTTATACGAAATGGTTTTTTGTGTTAACAACATCACACTCGTAAACGCATACGATTTTCTACTCAACGCGTCAGCTACCACGTTCGTTTTTCCCACGATGATATTGAATGGTACGATCGTAATCTTCAACAGCTCGAGCCAACGTCTTTGGCACATTACACGTTCGTTTTGGGTGAAGAAAATATTTGAAGGTTTTAGAAATGGGTTTTGTACTGGGGTCAATACAAAATTCGATTTCACGCTCTAGGGGTAGGCTAAGAAGTCTTCAAGAATACGTCAAGAAATTTATTAACAATAGAAATATCATTCAAAACTATGACTCTCATCCAAGATTTGGATAGCACGTCACATTGATACCTATCAACTTCCCACCGTTATTCACAACATCCCCTACGGAAAGTTCGGCTTCGGTGCATTCCACACAAGGAAGTCACCAGTGAAAGGCTCAGGGCTCTTTACTTATGGCTTAATATAACAGTGATTGACTTTAGTGGTTTGGTTGCTTGAATTCGCATAACAGGTTGGTTAGGAATATGAAAGCTAACAACCTTACGAAAAGCATGATGAGTAGTTAACTAAGCGATTCCTAAAATCACATCAAAGGCAAGTATTTTCAAAGAGATAAGATCGACAGGTAATGTAAAAGTGTCGATTTGAATCAACAAGATCTATAAACAGTAGAGGTAACGAAGGTTTCTACTATCGAAGTTTCAACCAATAAGTCAAAGTCTAATTTATCCGAAGTCAAATTTAAACGTTGAGCGCAAGCAAGAGAGATAAAAGAATGGGTAGAACCGGTATCTAATAAGGTATAGACTTCGCAAGAATTTATAATTAACTAACCCGTGCTAACTTCGTTCGGGTCACTCACTTTTTGAGAAGTCACGAAAAACGTTGTTCCTGAAACCACCGACTTTGTTTTGTTTGTATCCGCCTTTGGTACCACCATCCCAGCTGGACTTCACTTTGGTGCACGACAAAATCGGGCTACGTGACCTTCTTTTCCATAATTGTAACATGCTTTGGACTGCATCACGCAGTTTGGACTGATATGTCCCTCCCCTCCGCATTTGAAGCATACGATTGGCGGTCGTTCTCCTTCCTTAATAGGTGCTGGTGCTGTTGTCTTTCCATCATTATTGAACCTTCTATTCTTGAAATTTCCACTTCTATTATCTTGGCCATGATTACCACTGAAGTGGTTACCATTCTTGGCATGATAATTTCCCCCACGATGGTTATCATTGTTCCGATGGTCGTTGCCACCGGTACAATTATTATCGTGTTATTGGTCGTTGCCTTTTGGTTGTGCTGAATCATTATCGCGCTCCAATAATTGAGCCATATTCACAACATCTGAATATAAACAAAGTTTGTGAGAAATGATGTATTGACGTATATCGGGTTTCAAACCTCTTAGAAACATTCGCATCATTCGCTCCTCATTATCAACCAAATGGGATGCAAATCGGGATAACTCGGCAAACTTAGCCTTGTACTGCGACACGGTCATATTGTTTTGTTCCAACTTGATAAACTCCTCCTCCTTCATGTGACGAATACTTTCGGGAAAGTACTTGTCGTTGAACAGCTCTTGGAACTTCTCCCAAGACATCTTGAGTGCGTCAGGCTGGGTAAGTTTTACAGATTCCCACCAATAATATGCTTCTTCACGCAACATAAAGGTGGCAAAGGGAACCTTTTGCTCTTCGGAGCATCCCAAGACATCAAATATCTTGGTGATCTGTTTTAACCACGTCTCCACCTTAAGTGATTCTGGCTTTCCCAAAAACTTCGGTGGTCCCAACTCCTTGAACTGCTTAGCGGTGACCCAAATCGTGGGTTGCCATTGTTTCCACTGCATTATGAACAAGAGTCTCTCTCGTCTGGTGTTGCATGAATTGCATAAAGCCTCTGAACATCCCATCGTTCATCATTTCATCGGTGTTATTGTTTACCTAAGGATTATTGTCTTCCTGTTGCACATTATCTTGGATATTGATCGTTGGTGACTCAACGGTCTCATGTGCTTCATTGCTTATCCCAACATTTTCGGATGCCATTTTCAAATACTACCACAAAACAAGGGTTAATTAACATGTCACATATTATCCGTATACTCTGAACGACCAATTAAATACCAAATAAACTTAGGTAGGTCATACTAGCGAAGGAATTCCCGCTCTCCCTCCTAGTTTCTGTCTCACATCTCACCAGGAATCATATCCCTAAGCTTTGATACCAACTGTGACGCCCCCAAAACAGGTATACATCACCCATCTTGGGTTGCCAGATACATGCTTCAGAATTCAAATACAACTTAATTATACAACTGTCATGTAACATACGACAAAACATAGTCTGTGAGTTTTAATTCAAATATTGTCATCTAGACAATATCCACACTCAATGGAGTCCTCATTACATTTATTATCACACTATTTCACAGAATAGTGAGGACTACTAATGCACCATCTAGGACCATCACTCTGTTCCCCGACTAGTCCCAGCTACGTTCTCATTTCCTGAAGAGAAAAGTGAAAGAAAGGGTGAGCTCAACTAGCCCAGTAAGAAATATTATAGCTAAGATAATGCATAATAAATTATAATTAACCTTCAACAATGTTAAACTGATAGAATATAATAGACAACAAGTTTAACTGCAACGGAACAAGCAATCCATTAGAAGAGTCAAGTAAAGTATAAAATCTACTATCTTTTATGCTTTAAAAAGTTTTTCATCAACTTTATCGCTAAGATTCAGCTTAATAAATAAAATTGAATCATCCCTGCTCCACGGCCAAGTATATTCATGTAATCATCAATGGTCATGACTATACCGAATAATCCCTGGTCATAATCATATCAACAACTGTCCACCAATGAACTATAGGCCAATGAGGACTTTTACCACATCATTCGTCACATTACGGTCATGATTATACCGAATAATCCTTGGTCATAATCATACCAAGTTCATCTATGCACGTAAGCCAAAGATGACTTTCATCACAATAAAAGCATGAGGATGATGACAATGACATAATAATTCAATAAAACAAGTTCAAGAATAAATTTTAAAGATTTATAAATTAATTTATCAAGGAACCAATAACGTCCAAATTGTCAACATGATACTGCTTTGTAGAGTAAAATTCAAGAATGCTCAGAAGAATATTTCCATGAAAAGATACTGGATGAAGCGCAAATATAAAGGATATTCCACTAATTTCATGGAGTATAGAAGCCAAAGCTTTAACCAATTGAGTATAATATAATATATGAAACTGCAAATGGGTTTTCGCCCACCATGCGATAATCCACGTAGACAGATCATTTCCATAATTTAATAAGGAATGAATACAAAGGATCATTCACCATGCATGTGGTAATCCACATAGACAGGTTATTCCAACAAAATAATAAAGAATGGAATAACAAAAGGATTCACCATGCGTGCGATAGTATAGACGCATAGACAAAAGTTATTCCTAACATAATAATAAATAATGGAACTGAGTCCAACAGAACGCATTGTATGTGATATTAAACGTAATAATAAATAATGGAACCAGTCCGGTGTAAACGATGTATGAGGATATTCTCGATAGAATAATAAATAATGGAACCAGTCCGCGTAAACGCACGCATGTGATATTTTGACGTAATAATAAATAATAGAACCAGTCCTACAGAAACAATACGCATGCAGGATATTTCGACGTAATAATAAAGAACGAAATATTAGAAGAATTTCACCATGTATGCAGATTACAGATAAACAAAGTTATTCCAATGTAATAATAAGAATGGAATAAAAGAAGAATTTCACCATGTATGCGGTACTTCGCATATACATGTTATTCCAACATAATAATAAAGAATAGAATAATGTAAGTTCTCTTCATGAATACGAAAGAAATAATACCCTCATTTAGTACAACAAATAATATCCCTTACCTTAGAAGAAACCGGATATTGGAGTAGTGAAGTAGCGTAATACTTTTTCTTCTTTTTCTCTATAGTTTTCTCTCTAGAGTTTCAAAGTGAATTCGTAAGAAATAATGAAGGAATGAGCATCTATTTATAGGAGAATGGATGAATAGTAACTAATTCATGAACGGTCCAGATTTATTTACTTTTAAACAGACGGTCCATATTGATTTACTATTAAAACTTAAAGCAACTATCCATACCGATTTACTATTAAAACTTTAAACCAAATGATCCATATTGATTTACTATTATAACTTTCCACCACCATCCATATTGATTTACTATTATATCTTCATCCAACGGTCTGAAAAATTATCACATCTCCTCATGGAATAATATTGTACCCAAAAATGATTTAGACCGAAAAAAATATATTTTTCGGGTGAATAGTACCCCGTGAATAGTACCCCGACATGAAAAGTGTCCCAAATACCTGAGTGAATAATACTAGAGTGAATAGTAACTGGGTGATTAGTAACCCATGAATAGTAACCTGTGAATAGTACTCCGACACGAAAAGTGCCCCGAATACCTGATTGGTCAATATAACCTCCAGACATCAATTATTATCGAAATAAATGTCAATTTCTACTAACACTAATAATCCCAACACAATGGAACTATCAATTTCATCTTTAATCAACACGAACTTATTCATCATTATTATTATAACTCATAATATTTAACAACCAGGTCGTTCCCAGGAAAGAGGGGGCTTTCCGATAAGGATTTTTCCTTATTGGTGCGCAGTTAGGTGACCAAACCACTCCTTGACATAACTTCTAGACATTGTCAATATTGCAAATAATAATATGAATAACTTTGCCGTCTCAATTATTGATTTAATAATATAACATATTATACGAGATGATATTGTGACAATAATTGAATCAATAATATGAGAGATATGATGCAAAGAATTATCGTAGCGAGAATTGAGTATAACTGAGTGACTTCTTACGTAAGCATCAATAATCAATACCGTGTGCTACTATGTAACCACGCGTATTACTGTACTTTTATTACCGGGTAGTTCAGCAGTTTTAATGGTAACACTTTCGTTGTTATTTTTATAAAAAGATAATTCTGTCGTTTTCTAACTACGACAATACTTCCGTTGTGCGGTCCACCAATGATTGTACCATCGTACGGATATTCCCCGACCAATCGAATATTGTACAATAACTTGCATACTTTGCAAATTTTATAAATATTATCCACAACTATAACATTATATCAAATCAACACCATAATATTAAAAAAAATATTTCGAGAAATTTAAATCTTTATTCATAAAATTTGGGGTGTCACAACTAGTGTCTAACTACATGCTACAACAACAATCATGACAATACAACTTAAAACGAATGAGATCTGGGCTTGTAAAGTAATTTTCAAATCTGTTCTTGGTTTTCTGGGTAACCCAGAAACCCAAGACAGTTCTTAGGTACTACGTTTGGGCTTACATAACTATATTTCCAGGTAAGGTTTTGGTTGTTTAATGGTTTCAGATTGTAGTACCCATGCCAAGGAAGAGATCTATTACCCTTAATCAGTCTAACTACATCACAATCGCCAGATCTAACTCGGCCAAACCCTGTCAGAACCGTGTTCTTGATTTTCAGGAAATTCCAGAAAACGCATATCATGTTCATACTGCCTACTTTGACCGTTCATTACTTTGATCCTGCTCGTCATTTAGGTGATATCAAGGCTTTCATATGTAGCCCATATAACATATTATAACACGAATACAACAACACAAACAAATCACATAACGCAAGAGAGATTGGGGCTCATGAACAAACTGTCAGACCCATCTAGGTAACTTCTGGGTTACCCAGAAATAGAAGCTTAACGGTCAACACATTTTGACTGATTACTACATCTGATCCATTATTTTCCAAGGTTCGAGAGTGTGCTGGACTTGAAGTCCTCATGACAGAGAAGAGATCTATTACACAAAGTCAGCAAAACAACAACAAAATCCACAGATTTAGATCGGTCAAAGCTTGTCAGAATACATGATCATACATTTTCTAGGTTTCCCAGAAAATGTATTTTGTGTTCCTCCTGCTTGGTTTGACCGTCCATAAAATCCAACATGCATGATGTTTATATGATATAAAACCTTTAACCAACAGTCCATATACTAGATTACTACCTTATTACATCAACAAGAACAAAACAACAAACAACAGAAAGATATGGGCCCATGAACTTGCTGTCAGAGCTTTCTAGGCAAGTTCATAGCTGCCCAGATTTCATACGGACAATGTCGGTCAATGTGGTTTGACAACGAATATCTTGAGTTTTAGACACGATCTGACCCTGTTTCCAGTTTCAGATCATAGTCCACATAACAAAGAACATATCCATAACATAAAATACACATAACACTTAACAAAGAAAGATCTAGGGGCTATGACATTTGTTGTCAGACCATAGTTTTAAAATTTTCTAGATTTTGTAAATCATTAAATCCGAGCCTATAGATGTTATGGATCTACCATCTATCAACCCAGATCATTATTAACACTATATACTACATGATTTAACTCTAAAACACAAAATCTAACATAAGATTAAAGATTAACTTCTAGGGTTAGATTTTATACCTTTCTAAGAAAAATCTTAATTCTGACTTTTGATTTGGTTACATGTATTAGTGGGGCTTGGTTTGTGACTGATATTACAATGAAATTCGGAGGTTTTAGAGAGAGAAGTTCTACGATGAGAGTTGTGAACAAATTAGCATAAATATGACTTTTTCTCTCTCTTGATCTATACAAATAACATGTATGCAATGTATTGGATGATCACATGGCTGAGAGTTGTAGCTAGCTTAGACTAGGGTGGCTTGCCAAGATATTGCTAGATTTGGTTATCAATAATTCACCAAATGTGATAAAAAGGGTAAAATGGTCATTTGGTTATTAATTTTAATGGTATTCTTGTCCATGGCACTTGAATCTAGGGTTTAATCACTAGATTTTAAACCTTAAAGTTTTTCAAATAATTTCAAGGGTTTGGAAAATTAAAATTAAAGTGTAACAAAATTTTAATTAAAACACACTAATTAAAATTAGGGTTTTTAATAGAAATTAGGGTTTAAATAATTAGGGTTCCTTAATTATCATTAGGGTTCCTAAATTAACAATTCAATTTACTAAAATAATAATTAGGGTTTCTAATTTTTGCAATTAGGGTTCCTAATTAGCAAATTAGGGTTTCTAATTTTAAATTAGGATATTCAAATATTAATTAGGTTTTTCCTAATTAACAAAAATTCTATAATATGCAACATAATTCATATAACACAATTCCTGACCGATCTTAAATTCCAGTTTTGAGTTTCCAATTATGGTTTATGACAGTAATACTAGGGTTTGTTGTCATACACCATAATTGACTAACCAATATCAGTCTACACCTATATTGTATATATTTATAACACTGAAAAATAATATTATATTTAATATAATATTATTATTCTCATTCATAGCTCAAAATCCAAAATTAGGGTTTGGATTCCATATTTGATTTATCTTTCATATATAGCATTATTAATTAAGTTAAAATAATTAACTTAATAATCTGAACTAAAATTCATATAATAAAATAGTAATTATAATAATTCCAATAATCATCTCATATATTAGTCAAATAATATAATATAATTAATATTTAATATAATATTATTATTCTCATTCATAGCTCAAAATCCAAAATTAGGGTTTGGATTCCATATTTGATTTATCTTTCATATATAGCATTATTAATTAAGTTAAAATAATTAACTTAATAATCTGAACTAAATTTCATATAATAAAATAGTAATTAAAATAATTCCAATAATCATCTCATATATTTGTTAAATAATATAAAAATCATATTTTCTTAGAAAATAAATAATAAAAACATTTCTACTATAAAATTAATTATTATAAGTATATATCTGATAATGAGCAATAATACTAAAATAAAATTATTTTAAATTATTCATGTAATAAACAAATTTTATTTATTACATATATACATACACATTACTTGGCACATATTCCCATCTTTAATAATAATAAAAATTAATATGCGAAATTTCTTATTTATTTATATAGGAAATATCAGGTTATTACAGCTCCTGTTCTATTCGTGAAGAAGAAAGATGGAAGTATGTGACTTTGTATTGATTATCGGGAGTTGAATCATGTCACCATCAAAAATAGGTACCCGTTGCCTCGCATTGATGACATGTTTGACTAGTTGCAATGCGCCAAATTCTTTTTAAAGATCGATCTTCGTTCTGGATATCATCAGTTGAAGATTAAAACTGATGAATTCCAAAGACTGCTTTCAGAACTCGGTACGAGCATTACGAATTCTTAGTCATGTCTTTTGGATTGACTAATGCTCATGTTGCCTTCATGGATATGATGAACCGAGTATTCAAGGAATATTTGGATCACTTTGTGGTCGTCTTTATTGATGACATCCTCATTTACTCCAAAAGCCGTGAAGATCATAAGCAACACCTGAGGCTGATACTCCAAAAGCTTCGTGAAAACAAGCTATATGCCAAGTTGAAGAAATGCGAGTTCTGGCTTGAGGAAGTAGCATTCCTTGGGCACGTAATATCAAATCACGGAATATCTGTTGACCCGACAAAGATTGAAGCGATTCAAAGCTGGGAGCAACCTAAGTCAGTGACCGAAGTACGTAGCTTTCTCGGCTTAGCTGGTTATTATCGGAGGTTCGTGGAAGGATTTTCTCGAATCGCTACTCCATTAACTCAGCTGACTCGAAAAGATACAAAATTCGGTTGGAGCGAGGAATGTGAGAAGAGTTCTGAAGAACTCAAGAGGAGGCTCATTTCAGCACTTGTTTTGACAATACCAGCTGGTTCGGAGGGATTTGTCATATACATCGTTGCTTTAGGCAAGGGTTTAGGCTGTGTTCTCATGCAACATAGGAAAGTCATAGCCTATTCCTCACGACAACTCAAAAGAATATGAGAGGAATTATCATACTCATGATCTAGAGTTGGCAGCTGTCGTTTTTGCACTTATTTAGAGGCATTACATGTATGGAGAGAAGGTGGAGATCTATACGGATCATAAAAGGCTCAAATATTTCTCGTGTTCATAACGTTTTTCACATATCTACATATGTTCGTAAATATGTGAAAGACCCGAACCACATTATTGAATTAGAACCGGACAAGATAGCGGAAGATTTAACGTATGAAGAGGTACATGTTAAAATCTTGGATAAGAAGAATCATATTCTATGCTCCAAGGTTATACCTCAAGTCAAAGTTTTGTGGAGAAACCACGATGTTGAGGAAGTGACTTGGGAGTTAGAATCTGTAATGAAGTCAAGGTATCCTCACCTATTCGATATACCAGGTACGCACCCTAATTTTGAGGATGAAATTTCATAAGAAGGGGAGGTTGTAAGATCCCCAACTTTTATGAATAAAGATTAATTTTTCTTAAAATATATTTTTGAATATTATGGTGTGGATTTGATATAATGTTATAGTTGTGGGTAATATTTATAAATTTTGCAAAGTAAGCAAGTGGTTATATAATATTCGACTGGTCGGGGAATATTCATTTTAACAGGGAATATTCGTACGATGGCACAATCATTGGTGAACCCCACATTGAAAGTATTGTCGTAGTTAGAAAATGATAGAATTATCTTTTTAAAAAACTAACGACGAAAGTTTTACCGTTAAACTGTTGAACTATCCGGTGGTAAAAGTACGGTAATATGCGTGGTTGCATAATAGCACACGGTATTGATTATTGATGTTTACATGAGAAGTCACTCTGTTATACTCAATTATTGCTACAGTAATTGCTGCATAATATCTTTCATATTATTGATTCAATTATTGTCACAGTATCATCTACATAATGTCAACGCCAGGATTTTTAATTGTCCATTTCTGTTACTTGTTCTTTGGTGTTCTCATTTTAGGTGAGATTTATTTAAAAAAACAAGTGAAAAAGGTCCGACATGTATAATGTCGACGATGGACTGTTAAGAGTCACCAGTTAGTTTTTTAAATGGTTGTACCAACACAACCGAGAAAAGGTTTGCACATTGACCTAGTGATGTGACACTGCTAAACGGGTCGGTGAAATCGAGATTCATTAGGGTCCGGGGACTTGATTATGTGGAGGGAAGTTGTTAGGCACCCCCCGACATCTGTGTTACCACGGTGACCGCCTCTTTTCAAGAAACTATTATCTGGATGTGTGTGTGTGTGGGTCAATGTGCAGTTATTTGCAAGTAGTGCGAGGCCTCGTTCGCACCTATATACACAAGGTTTGAATTTATGGAAAAATTCAATTTTTAGCAAGATATGGCAATGATGTTTTATAAAAGAGGTTTTTCAAACCCTGATGCTCAATAGTAATTGAGACCTTTTACACTTCCATTTTATTAAGTGTTCGGCTTAATTGATTTTATTCTCGAGATGCGAAGCATTTTTAAGAAAATAATGTATAAAATAATGCCGACTTCCTCGTGGGTATGAAAACCATCTGAGGAAATTCAGACACCGCAGAATAAGTTACAAGCTGCTTACAGCTGAAAATGTCCATCACAGGAACCGAATCTAGATCCAATAGGCTGAATCGGTGATCACGTTATTCCTAAGCACACATGATACCGCAACTTGTATGAAAGCAGTAAGCAGGTATATATATAAAAGTTGTAAATATATATATACAGACATGATCAACAACCACGAAGCACCTCCATGGGGGATCAGAAAATATAAATAAAGCTGTAAAAGCTATCAACCGTCACGGAGGAAACTCCAGGTGGGACAAAATGTAAATAAAGCTGTAAAGCTATCAACCACCACGGAGGAAACTCCAGGCGGGACAAAATGTAAATAAAGATGTACAAAGCAATCAACTGCCACGAAGTGAACTCCAGGCAGGACGAAACGTAAAGAAAGCTGTAAAAGCGATCAACCACCACGAATTGAACTCTAGGTGGGACAAATATATATATACATATATATATATAAGCAATAAACGCACCGGATGTAAAATCCAGGCTCATCGAACAGAGTTCGACAACAATTCATATATATAAGTATATATAAATATATAAGCGAGTAAACGCACCGGATGTAAAATTGGGCTCATCGAATGTAGTTCGATAAATATATATATATATATATA
Organism: Panax quinquefolius; assembly: GCA_020205615.1. Classification (NCBI taxonomy): domain Eukaryota; kingdom Viridiplantae; phylum Streptophyta; class Magnoliopsida; order Apiales; family Araliaceae; genus Panax; species Panax quinquefolius. The sequence goes on from CM035162.1 coordinate 67,940,856, forward strand.
TATATATATAATATATTAGTAAAGCATTCTGGATGTAAAATCTGTGCTCATGAACAAAGTCTAACAATAGTTCATATATATAAAAATATATATATATAACCAAATAAACGCTCCGCATGTAAGTCTAGGCTCATCGAACAAAGTTTGACACAATATATATATATATATATATATATATATATATATATATAAGAAAATAAACGCCTGCATCCAGACCGAAGTCTAGGCTCAATCGAGACATAACTCGATAATGTTAGTCCATATATATAAATATATATATATATATAAATATATATGTATATACAAACTTAAATAAAACAACGGACCAAAGTTCGGGCAAACACACGCAACACGACTCTCAACGTGAAGAAGGGTGTGTGTAGAGATGAAGAGAAAGGCTTCAAAGTGTGTGAGAAGGCTTACAGTGGGCTGCCAAAGAAGACTTCTATATCTTTAAAGTGATGATCAATCGGCTTAAGCCGGTACAAAAGTAGCTATATGTGAGCTCACAAGTGTTTAAAATGAGAAAGCACTCGGTATAGAGAGAGTACGGAGCAAATTGGACAGGGCTTCCTCGCCTATTCTCTTGCAAATATGGCCACCCCAAGCCCTCTATTTATAGAGGGGGGGAGCCGCAGATACCTGCAGCTCAGCAACAGGTGTACCTACGGCTGCCCGGGGTGCCCCGAGTAGTGTGGGTCCCGCCGTGTCAAAGTACGTACACTCGGACAACGCGTTATTCGCTCGGTCGTTCATAACTTTCAATCCGGGAGTCCGATGGAAGCATGCCATACCATTCCAGAAAGCTCTTTCTGAGAGCTACACAATGACATAGGATTTGTCCTTTTTGATTCTATGAAGATGGGTCCATGACTGAAATGGCATTCCAGGGTTTCCGTTAGGTAGTCCGTTGAGCCGTTTTGCGTAATTTGCGCTCGAAAGTTAAGATATTGTTCTTGTGGGACTTCTATTGAAGTATTTTGAGTTAAAATGAGTTGATTTGATGTAAATTGAATTTGAGTTAGCAAAATGACCATTTTTCCCCTCCCGGGATCATCTCCAATTTTTGCGCAGTTGTAGCAGTATTTTCTCAGGATTATCTCTGAGGTTGACTTGATGTTGACTTTGACTGTCCTCAGGGTTATCTCTGAGGTTGGATTGACTTCCTAGGCTATCTTCAGGCTTTGATCTTGATCCCCCAAGGCTATCTCTGGGGTTGAAGCTGACTTTCCCGAGGTTATCTCCGGGGTTGGAAACTGTTTTCCCTGGGTTATCTCTGGAGGTTGAAATTGGATCTCCCGTGGCTATCTCTGGGGTCAAAATTGATGTTGTGGTCTTCCAGGGTTATCTCTGGAGTGTGAAAAAGGCGATTTTGTCCTCCTGCATAGTTAGTAACAGGAAAACGAAATTTCAAGTGTCTACAGATGCCCCTCTTTATCATGTTCATGCAGTGCAATGGAATGGACATGATAAAGATTAGTAGACACTTGAAAATATGACGAGGTATTTCTAATGATGCAAATCGCAATGTAATGAATGTTTTTGATGAATGTTAAAATGTTTTTGCAAATCGCAGTTCGCAAATCGTACATCGTATTTCGCACTTCGCTTTTCGCATTTGGCCAATCACACTTCACAACTCGCATATCGTAACTCACACATCGCATTTTGCATATCGCAAAATCGTAAATCACAATGTAATGAATGTTATGATGAATGTTAAAATGTATTCGTAAATAGTTTTACCTTTACCGATCATTGTTGATGCCTATGCTGGTGTTGACTCCAATGGTTTGGCATTTAATCACTGATGCTTGTTTGATGAAGATAAGTTGAGATGTTTTCCACATCTCTGATGGGGATGATGTTCTGAAATCACTAGACCCTCCCGATGTATTCACTAGTAGTTTGCAACGGTGCCTACCCTGCTGATCGCCAATCTATTTTAGTTCCAACTCGAATGGTGGTATACGAAGCTTTTATCGCTGAACTGTCTTGGTGTTGCGCTGAATTGATGCCAATGGTTTTAGAATACCAGATCTTCCGATACCTTCGCTCACCCTTTTTGAGGTGATTTAGAGTTTCCTTTCGCTTTTGGGGGCAGGTGCCCCATTTCCTTGAGTGTGTGATTTGTAACCTGGCTGAACTGATGACTTGAATGTCGCTGACATCCCTGGAGGGTGAAACTCATTCTTTCGTTGCCCAGATTTGAACTTCGGTGTAAAGGCCTCAACTTGTGAGGACTTGACGCATGTTGATGGTGTAATTTTCATTCGCTAGACCTTTCGCCGTTGGCCTTCTGCTTCTGAGTTAAGAACTTTTTTGAGAAGTTTCCCCTTCTTTCGTAGGGGCACGCTTATGTCGCTATGATTTCTTTCAGGAATACTCCCCTTTCTTTTTGATGAGAAGCTTTATCTCGCCTTAAGCTCATTCCATTTCTTGGAATTGGAAAAATGCCCCAGTCCTTTCGCATGTTGATGCGGAGGGTTCATATGAGAAACTCCCTTTGTTGATGAAGTTGTTAGTGAATAATATATGAATCGCCATTGAGATAATGATGGAGCATACTGATGTCGCTGACTGGTGCATTTTCCACTTTAGGATGGTTGATAAATGCCCCAGTGTTGAGTTATCACTGCTTTCGATATTGGCCCAATCTTGTTGTAAGGGACCCAATATCTGGTTGTCGCCAATTTTGAAATTTCCCCAGCCTCGCTTGTTGTCTGGGGTAGTTTCTTTGACAGATGGGATGATATGACGTCGAGATCGCAAGAAGCTTTTACCTTTATACCATAAGGTGGATTTGGGATATTATGTTGACAGCTCTTTCTGGTAGAGATGTCGCTTTGTTAGAGAGATAATGCTCTAATTCATAGGGATACCGTTGTTGCTGAGCGGGATAGTGCTATATCTGTCTGAAATATCGCATGTAGTTGGCAGTGGATCTGTTGGCTCGTGTAGAAACCCTTGGGCAGGAGATCACAGTGTTACCTCCTTCTTCTGAGAGGGAATCCATGTTGGACTTGATAGCCCGCATATAGACTGATTTGTAGATGGGCTTGTATTTCCCTGCACAGACTAGCTTAGCCATTTTGTCATGTATAGTACACAATGTATATATCAAACAGCATTATATATGGCAGGGAAATATATGTTGATTCACTTCCCTTTTAGTTGTGCCTTGTTACTTGCTTGATATTTGCTTGTTTCTCTAGGACTTTATGATCTGGATGTATTTTGAACCCCTCCTTAATGGATGGACAGTGAGATGTCTCAGGATTTTCAGAATGGATCGTCGATCTGTGTGTATTCCCTACCATCTTTGGTGTCTTGGGACTGATTTCTGTATGTGGCTATGGATATGAGTGTGTTTATTTTTGTTTTTCCTGTGGTGAGACCGGACCATTAAACATGGCTGCCTACGTACTCCCGTGTATTGGGGAGATCAGGTCGATGTAGTTCGCCCATGTACAGGGTGGATTGCAGATGAAAAGTTTAATCCCATGTATAGGATAAATAGAATGTTTGAAAGGTTTGATCCCTGGTGGGATAACTGAAGTGGTATGAAAAGAAGTGAAACCAGGCTGCTAGTTTGAAAAGTGTGTTTTTCCCTGAGGGGCTGATGGGTAAAAAGAAAAGGTTGTATGTAGTGAAGGTTAAAGAACCTGAAATGACTGGTGATCTAATGATCCAAAACCAGGATGTTCGCTTGATGGTAACCTCAGACATAGTACCGTTTCATGGTGTCTAAATTGATGAGTTGCGGAAATTCATCACCATCCATTTCATGTCATCTGAAAGCACCTCCTATCAATACCTCCTTGACAATAAACGGGCCTTCCCAGTTTGGAGCGAATTTTCCTTTAGACTGAGCTTGGTTGTCAATGATCTTCTTCAAAACCAAGTCATGATGTTTGAGCGCGCAGAGTGGACTTTTTTACATTGTAGGATCTTTTTTACAAGTAGAGGGTCGCTCATGTGTGGGCCACAGACTCCACCATGGATCTCATTCATGAGTTTCTGAGCTTGGTCTTGGTCCAAACATTTGAGGAGACCTAGTCTTGCATCTCTTTTGTAGAGTGCATCTCTGCTCAGGTAGAATTTATAGCAAGTCGATGGATCCGCTTTTTCTCAGTTGGGCTCGCCTCAGCGGGTGTAGATCCATCTCATAGGTACTCCTTGATATGTTGATACCAAGGATGCTGGATGGGAGGTAGATCATCTGATACTTCTCCAACATAGTTCCCATAGGCTGGTGCCTTGTGCAGGGTAAATGTGACGCTTGGCATGTGTTCCTTGTCAGGCATGTGAATCAAAGAGGCCAAAGTTGCTAACGCGTCTGCAAAGTCATTCCTATTACGAGGAATGTGGAGGAATGATTTTTCTTCAAACTCTGAAGCCATCTGTAGAACTTGCCGATGATAAGGCAGCAACTGTAGAACCTGTTGAAGAGATTTTTCTTTTTCTTTTTTTTTTTTTTTTTTTTTTTTTTTTTTTTATTTTTTCTTTTTCTTTTTTTTTATTTTTTTATGCATTAGATCGTGGAAAAGAGCCATATGGCTCACTGATAGGTAGCTCCGGCATTGATGAGGTCGAATGACAATCGTCTGTAGCAAAAGGTTCCCCAAGGAGTGATGAATGCAGTTTTCTCACGATCCTTTTCAACAACCATGATTTGATGGTACCTCGCAAAGCAATCCGCAAAGGAGTATATGTCATATCTAGCTATATTTGTCAATGATTATGTGGATGAATAGCACGGGAAAGCTATCTTTGAGGTAAGCTTTATTC